>JAUZST010088687.1:2500-19711 GCA_034779995.1 Parotocinclus haroldoi
CCCTTGTTTTCTAGGAGATGATCTGACCCACAACCCTTGTTTTCTAGGAGATGATCTGACCCACAACCCTTGTTAAAGTGCTTCAGGTTTTCCCGTCCAATGTGAGAACAAAAGTTCGTTTATTTAGCCCGTCTGAACATGTGGGCGGCGTCTCTGTTGTTAAGGCATTCGTGGGACGGTCCTAAAGTTCATGTTTTCTTAACAATTGTTTACACAACGTGCTCGGTACGACCCTTCATCGCTGATTTTATATTCGTTTGCCGTGCAAGTCGTCTCACTTTGTATAGAAATATCTCTCTCGTTATTGGTCGGTTGCTCGGCGGTTTTGCTCAGACTTGTATAAATCGAGCCGTGGTTTGCGAATCACCTTGGCTCTCAGGCTGAGCGTCTGGCTGTTAGTGTCCCTGAGTTCACCAATAGAGTAAGTGTTTTGCTTTTACTTTTCGCTCACTCAATGACACGGCATTTTTCGACAGTTCATCATAAAACACTGCCCGTCCTGCCCGTGCCCCATCACTGTCAGGGTGTTTTGACACTCTTCGGTGACCCTACACCCTACTGAACACGATATGGGGGCACTCTGGTCCCGTTCACCCCCATGAACATATCGCTTACTACTCAATCACCGCGACTGAGTTTAAATCTCATTTGTATAATCAAACAAATGAGCTTTTCTGATCGTCTCGTTTAATGCAGTAAAATCAAATCCTTCTTTTTCTAAGCACAGCTGGGATAAGGGGCTGAGATACAAGAGGCACCGGGCACCTGCATGGCAGCATTTTAAAAGTTTTGAATGCATCGACCCACAGCGACAAATAGCCCCAGACCTGTGAGGCCCGTTTGGCCGACTGCGTAAATGCGATTTAATGCTTCGTAAGCAAACTGCGCTGACGTAGAGGGTGCAGATGCTGTTTAGGAATCAATTTGTTGCTCTTATCTGGCTGTTTTAATGTGCCTCACATTCCGGCACGACCGACACTCGATGCTATTCGCGTAACACGTGGCAAAGTCGCAGACAGAAGCTGCCGGCGAGCAGGCGACGACTTCAGATAACAGGCCTTATCTGTCACAAGAGCAATATTTCTCTTTTAAAGGACGTGATGGTGCAGGAGTGTAAAGCCCAGGGTGAAACGTATTATCTCCGAGCGTAAGCGCTGAACGCTGAAGCTCTCAGATCTGTCTTGCTTCCTCCAGAGGCCTCGTCCCAAACAAATCAATTTAATGGCCTCTAAATCGTCCGGTCGGCCGATCGCCTTATCGGCCCCGAGGTCGACCCGAGCGCATGCCGTCAGTGATAAAAGAGCACTTGCTCGACTTTTCAGAGTTTCCTCTGAGTGTTTACAGGCCGCCACAATAAGACGAAACGTTCCCGAGGTCTTGCGCTCCCTCGCTTTCCAAAGCCCAGCGTGTATTTCTGTTTGATCTTGTTTCCTCCCTCAGCCGGAGCGCGTACATCGCGGCGCATCCTCGCACGGCGGTGCGTGACAGGTCCGAGGTTTGAGACCTTCTCGGCACTTAATGAGCAGAAATAATAAGCTTCTCATCATCACGCCCTGTTTTCTCCCCCACTTCCGTTCCATCATGTCTTAATAAGCAGCGCATGGCTGAGGGTGAGCAGATCTAATTATGCCGGAGGAACCTTTGTGTCTCGGCGCTGGGTCACATGTGCGATCGACAGGGGGGAGGCATTTGAGCGGCGCACTCCAGGTGAGAAAAGATTTCGCTGTGGCGCTCCGGGGGTAATAATTAGTCCGGGGTAGATAGGGCTAGGAGCCACAGGTGCTGACGGGCGGAGCTGACAAGGTCTGCAGCATTTTAATTAACACACGCACACACGCGCACACACACAATGCGAACAGTATTGTAAACATTATGTATGCTTGCTTATTAATATATAGGTTTATATAGTACTGTGCAAAAGTATTAGGCCACCTTTAGGCATGGTATAATGAAACCATGAAGTCGCAGGACACCCTTTTGTTTCAGACACATAAAAGATAAAATGATGCATCTGAATACCCCAGTATTATGGGTAATGGGTGGAGGCGGGGAGGGGTGTGTCTTTTATCCATGTCCGGAACATGGCTGGCATCTTGAACGCCACCATGTTGGATAAAGGGTTAAGTTTTCACAGAAGATGGACTGGCGCGATCGGATTCGAAATATCCCTTGTGGTTCAGAAGGTTATCGGCACAAAGTAAGAAAAAAAAAAAACTTTTACTGATCGTGTACCTTAACCCGTAGGGACCGTGGCGGCCTAGGGGTTAAGGTACTAGGCTATGGAGCAGAAGGTCCAGGGTTCAAATCCCATCTCTGCCAAGCTACAGTTGGGTCCCCAGGCAAGGCCCTGTACCCACCGTTGCTCGGATTGTAAGACTGTACGAATTGTAAGTATAAATGGCCGCTAAATGGCATAAAAATGTCCGGGCACAGTACAAATGGCCTAACATGAGTCGATTCTGGTGTCCAGGGAACGCCGCTGCCGTATCATAGCAACAGACTTCAACAACCGACACCCAGAAAGATCAGCGATTTCACACAGCGCCGTTACATCACTCACAACCCCATTCAGAGAAACCGGGACTGTGGACGACAAGGAACGTAGCGACCGTCTGAAGAACCGCCACCGACCAACAAACCCCATAAAATGGTTTGGGGCAGAATTTGGGAAAAATCCAATAAGTCCGGTACAATCCCGGGTCCGGTTCAAATAGACCGGGAAAAATCCCAAAGGAGGGAGCAGGCATAGCCAGAGCCACCCATCGGGACGGAGGAGCGGGTGCTCCCAGGGTCACCCGCAGAGAAGGAGGAGGGTGGTCAGGGAGAAGGCCTATTGATGTCTTCACCCAGTGGTCTCATTCTCTTTCAACAAGCAAACAAAAAAGATTCATACGGCACATTTATGAGACACAGTGGCATCAGAAGCGCTGTACAAAAAGTAATATTTAAAGAAAAAAAAAACCCAAAACCATTTCAAAACGCACAATACAATTCAGTTTTATTTGTATCACTTTTTACACTAGACATCGTCACAAAGCAGCTTTACATTGATGCATGTACAATTGTCACCAATTCTGCTGTCCCTAATGAGCAAGCCAAACGGCGACAGTGGAAAGGAAAAACTCCCTGAGATTAAGAGAAAGAAACCTTGAGAGGAACCAGAAGGGAAAGCCATCCTCGTTTGGGTAACAAACATAATTAACATTATATAATAAAACGTTTAAATGACAGTAAAGACAGTAAGTGAACAGTCTGTGCTCATAGCGGACGTGCTGGGTGTAGGAGAAACATTATATGAGTTTATTTAAGGTCCGACTTGATTTACCAAGGAATCCCGTCTGGTCCAGACAGGCAGGAGATCACAGAAAGGTTCCACGCTAGGTATGAGAGGGTTGTGTCACGAAACAAACTGGGTACGGCACTGCCCAGCTGCAGACCAGTCAGTGTGCTGGTCAGGCCAATCTCTTTCCACCGTCTACAGTGGAGGCACGAGCGTCAGAACTGGACCATGGAGCAACGGAAAACGGTAGTCTAGGTCCGAGTCTTGTTTTCTTTCCGATGATCGTTTCCCCGGGACGTAACGGCGCCAGGATTCACCGTGGGATGAGGATGAGCCGGTGGACGGAGAGGGACGCTCGCATTAAATGCAGCACAGTAAGGTGAAATTATAGAAGAAAATAAATATCAAATAAACCCTTAGCAAATGAATAAACAAGTAAGAAAAGTCAAGCTGGATTTTTTTTTTTGTATTAACAACATGAAAAAATGACGGGGGTCTGATATCTATCTAATATCTGAGCGGTTTCTCAGGAGCAGTTTGACCTCATGACAAGTTGACCTAGAAAAAAAAAACTGAGGCAGCTGATTGGGTTCAAATAACATAAATAAATAATACGTTCCATTTCATTCATAATGTTGTATTTTACTATAAATACAATCAGCGTCAGAAATACTGGGGACGCTGGTCCTAAAACACACAAACCACACACACACACACACACAAACCACACATAGGAACAGTACACACATGCACACATCACACACAAGCACATGTAATCAGAAGTATATGTGTGTGTATGCTTGTGTGTGTGTGTGTGTGTTTGTGGTGTTGAGATTCCAGGCGTATCTGGCAGATTGCTCAGCTCAGGTCTCTGCTATCAGAAATGTGAGCAGGACGAGAGAAATGAGAGAGAAATGAGAGAGAAATGAGAGAGAAATGTACCAGTAGTACCAGAGGCTGATGGGGAGAAAGAGTGAAAATGTATGAGTGTTAGAGAGACATCAAAAGAAAATCAGAGAGTAAGACAGAGTACAAGAGAGATAGTAAGACGGAAAAAGAAAGACAGAGAGAGAAAGACAGAGAGAGAGAGAGTAAGACAGAGAGAGTAAGACAAAGAGAGAGTGAGACAGAGAGTAAGAGAGAGTGAGTAAGACAGAAAAACAGAGTAAGACAGAGAGAGAGATAGAGAGAGTAAGACAAAGAGAGAGTAAGCCAGAGTGAGTAAAACAGAGAAAGACAAAGAGAGAGAGACTAAGACAGACAGAGAGAGAAAGACAGAGAGAGAAAGACAGAGAGAGAAAGACAGATTGAGAAAGACGGAGAGAGAAAGACAGAGTAAGACAGAGTAAGTAAGATAGA
Source organism: Parotocinclus haroldoi (assembly GCA_034779995.1). Classification (NCBI taxonomy): domain Eukaryota; kingdom Metazoa; phylum Chordata; class Actinopteri; order Siluriformes; family Loricariidae; genus Parotocinclus; species Parotocinclus haroldoi. The sequence continues at coordinate 7,140 of JAUZST010088687.1, forward strand.
GTAAGTAAGACAGAGACAGAGCGAGTAAGACAGAGAGAGTAAGACAGAGAGAGTAAGACAGATTGAGTAAAACAAAGAGAGTAAGACAGAGAGAGTAAGACAGATTGAGAAAGACAGAGACAGAGAGACAGAGAGAATAAGACAGAGAGAGTAAGACAGATTGAGTAAGACAGATTGAGTAAGACAGAGAGAGTAAGACAGATTGAGTAAGACAGAGTGAGTAAGACAGAGAGAGTAAGACAGATTGAGTAAGACAGAGTGAGTAAGACAGATTGAGAAAGACAGAGACAGAGAGAGTAAGACAGAGAGAGTAAGACAGATGAGAAAGACAGAGAGAGTAAGACAGATTGAGTAAGACAGAGAGAGTAAGACAGAGTGAGTAAGACAGATGAGAAAGACAGAGACAGAGAGACAGAGAGAGTAAGACAGAGAGAGTAAGACAGATGAGAAAGACAGAGACAGAGAGACAGAGTACAGACTTTGGTTCAGAGAGGCAGTCAGGTGTGAGAGATAGAAGTTCACCAGCGATGCATGGAGCAGGAAGGAGTGATGGTCGAGCTTTGATCTATCAACCATCTGCATGAGTTTCCCATTTCCCCTTCAGTCATGTGTTACACATATCAGTATCTCTAAATGGGAACAGTCATGCAGCTCATAATAAATCAATCAATCAATCAATAAAGACTTCTGGTGCTACTCCTGAGACTTCCCTTCAATTAGTCTAGAGTATGTGCAGAGTATTGGTATGTTCTCCATGTTCTGTTTGCCTTCCAGAAAACATTGAAAATGATGGAGGGAGTTACTGCACTCTGGTGGGACTGGTTATTGTTGTAGAGTGAGGCTGAGGTGGAGGAACATCTAAGTTTGTGGTGCTGGAACATGGAGAACATACCAATACATCCCTTCGGAGAGAAAAGAGGAAATGTAGTTACTTATGGGTTAGGAGCACAGAGTCTCTTATCAATCCCCGCCAGTAACACCCCAATCGACAGTCCAGTCCAGCTTACTGTCCTGCTCGTCTGAACCATCTCCACCTTCAGTTCGGAGGGCTGAGGAACCAGGGGGTCAAACCAGCCCCTCCCTGCTGGCTCTGTTTCTTTATATTGCTGCATCCTGCACCACCGATGTACAACCAGACGCCAGGTGGTCAAGCTCGGCCTGCACAAGACATTAGCCATCGTGGTGTGACATTACAGTGCAGTAAGCAGGATCACAGGATGGAATGTGGACTCCATATCCACTCAGCATTACCCAGGTCCAGGGGGGATAATGACCCGCCCTAACGTAGCCTTACCCCACCCCCCTCTGCTCAGCCCTCATGCTTATGCCACGAGCACCGCATGTTGTGCCGCAAGCCTTCGAGAACGGATGGTGATGGAGGAACAGGGAGTTTAACCCGAGAATAAGGAACTGTTTGAGGTACAGATGGCACCACAGGACCCAATCAGACTTTAAAGGCCACGCTGTAATAATGTCACATGCTGCTTGTGTTATTGTCAACACTCGCTGCATCTGGCTTCGGTGCTGCCTTTCCCAGCAAGACATCAGCACGTCTGATCTAATTTGAGCCCCACCATTTGGAAGTGAAAACATCTCCATTAAAGTGAGAAGAAATAAAGAGCGTGAGATGCTCTGTTTGCCCCCAGTGCACGTTACCAAAGAGAAATGAACGACTAAACGATGACCTCATTTATTTATTCGTGCTGAAGAGGGCACTTGGTCCCACGTGGTTTCCCTCTGTCGGCCAATCTTGCAACGCCACCAAAACGGGCAACAAGGGTCGGCAGTGATGAGGGAATACGTTCCAAGGGGTCCGACGGGCACCCGCATGAATCTTCCTATTCTAATGAAAGCGAAGGCCAGTTTGTGCCAGCCAAGGCGAGATATCCTGCCCCCTGAGGAGCATGCCACTGGCCCTCTGAGTATGATGGTACCCAATAGATATCTGAGCATGGGAAAGCGAGAAGAAAGTATTACAGGTCACCTCGAAATGGGGCAAAATGCTAATCAGCCCACCCAGTAGCTGGTTCCCTCTGAAGCTTCCCTCAGGATAGCTCTTGCTCACACTGCAGTTTTGTCTCGTAAGCTAATAAGGCTCTGGAACTGAAAGAAGCTCTTCTCAAACATTCATTGGGTAAAAAACCCAGCTCATTGGCTTAGTGGTTCAGCCAGGGTGGCACGGCGGAACAGCCAACTCACAACCCCACAGCTCCAGACACTCGGGTTTGAATCCTGACCTGCTATTACACAATTGCTGCCTATACCGAACTTGTGTTTCTTCCGGGTACCTCAGGTGTGTGTGTGTGTGTGTGCATGGTGCCTGCCTTGAGCACTGTGCTGCCAGGAAAGTCTGGAAACTGAGTGAATTATCAATCCTATTCCTGGTGCTCGCGGTGTGCAGACAAACATGTGCCCTCCATAAGGTCCCAGCCCTTCATAAACCTGGGTAAGGATGGCTGTCGCAACACTGAGAGACGTTTCAGTGATCGGCCTCCCCTCCCTCAGGTATAGCTGAGCATTTGGTTGAAAGGCAGCGCTAGAACCGGGGACGCACAGCCCTCACTTATGCCTTGTGGATTTCACGATTATATACACAGTCATTTTTGGCTAATCACTGGCACATATACAGAAATTTTATGGAGGTAACTGATGTTGTGTCCTGCGACCTAGGTGAACTGGTGAGCTCTTTAAGCAGACCTGTGGGCCATGGTTTAGCGTAGTGAACGAGGGCATGGTATGGACTGATCAAACTAGTAAAAACAAACCACGATTCGGGGGTTGGAATGTGCCCAGTGAGGAACGGAACCGCCATTCATTCAGGGTAACGCTGAGACGCCACTTTAGAGATGCCACTCGATCTTTGTCTTGGAATGTGGGCAGAAACCGGAAGAGGCACATGGAGAACATGCAAACGGAGACACAAACCCAGGGCTCTGTAGCTGTGAGGTAAACCCTGGAATAATATAATAAAAGAATCTGCAGTGAAACAAAAAGATAAAAGCTCCAAAGTGGTATGAAGCGTGTGAAGTCTGAGGCTCTACTGAAAAGTCCTAACAGTAGGATGGAACGATAACTAGCTCATATCTGCGTAAAAATAGATCTGTTTTTCACTGAACGTAAGAAAGAGGAGGGGGAAAAAAAATACGGGCTATTGTGGGAGGTGTAATGTTGCCATGGCGACCCTTGGGAGAATTAATCTCTATCTCTCCTTCCTCATTAATGAGCGATCTTCCTCTGATTTGCTATGAGCGCCACTATCAGTTCAAGCCCTGGGAGGGAGAGAGGGATGCTCTCCCGGCGTCGTCATGGTGACACGCCTTTCTCTCCGGATGAGAGTATTTTTAAACTTTACCTTGCTCGAAGCGGGGGGAGAACAGAGCATGGGAGGCGACGGAACTTCACAACTGCTGCGAAACCGCACGTTAACGTTCCCCTGTAAGGAACGTTCGGTTAAACAAAGGACCCGCTGTGATTCAGCGCTGCTACGAGCGAGAAACACGAAGAAAACACCCACCGAGATGGTATTACATGTCACTTCCTCCCAGCTACGGTTATTAAAGCGCACAATACACCTCGCAACTGGGTGGATCTGCAGGGCTAAGATCAGGAACAGACCGGAGATCGACGGTTTGGGTTTCCATCTGTTAGTGTTAAGCAGAACGATACGCTAGCTGGATTACAGGAATGATACCAGGTGGCTTTTGGATTTTCAGTATCCAGTTTGGTGAGGTTTCACTGCCCATCACACTAAATAATAATAATATTCACATCCCGGCGTGTAACCCTGTCTGAATTTGTTCCAGTGGACGTAGTTTACTACAGCATTTTAACATCCGACACTCCTGTATTACTAGTGGTCCTAAAAAGGTTAGTAATGACACCCAACCAAAAGGAAAACGGGTTCAATAATATATTAAAAGAATCTGCAGTGAAACAAAAAGATAAAAGCTCCAAAGTGGTATGAAGCGTGTGAAGTCTGAGGCTCTACTGAAAAGTCCTAACAGTAGGATGGTAGGATAGTTTTTTTTTTTCACCTTTAATCCATTACTTTCTGAATTACACGGTTTCTTTCAATACTTTATTGCAAAATATGGTTCATGTTAATGATTTTGTACATTTCTGTAAGTTTTAATAAACGAGAGGCTCCGCTATGACACAGAGCAGACTATTTTAAGCGTCGTGATATATTTCATTTATTAGGGATTTATCGGAATGCTTCCCTATCGTAAATCAGGGAGCCACACAGAATGTTTTATACAGGGTGGATTTTGTGAGGATCTGGAACAGATTCGTTCAAGTTTATATCGTAGCTTGCGTGGGGGAAAACTGCTCTATGAACACGTTCGCGGTCGATATTCCAGAAGCCAAGAAATGAGGTGCCAACGCGCATGGTTTATTTGAGGCTTTGTGAATCAAAAAAGCACTGATTCTACCGCTTCCATGGGAAAAGGATTGCGAACGGACGTCGGTGATGACCAATAGAGGAAGCAAATCACTCCAGCCGTTCTCTTTCTCGATCTCTTCAACCACCAACAGCTGCCCAAAGAGCCCTGGCAATAGATGACCCTCTCTCGTCCTCCCTTGTGGCCAATTGTTCTCTCATTCTCACTCTCTCAGCCCCTTATTCTCTCTCTCTTCCCTTCCCTGTGGGATGGAAAGTGAGTGGAAACTGGAACCAGCAGCGCCGGATTAACTACGGCTCTCCTCTGTAACAGTGGGATACACAATTTCACACTCATGCTGTCCTTTTTCTCTTGCTTAGTAATCTCCCGATATTTCACAAGCCGCACCATCGCCCGTCATTTTCTCTTCATGGTGACCATTTTTTCTCATTTCTTGGTTTTCACCCTTCGGTGTCTCCTCAGACAGAAAATAAACAAAGAGCCTGCAGACCTAAGATGGGCCATATCTCAAACTTTGCAACACCACCTAAATTGTGCCCGTTGTTTAGCCACCGACTTACCGACATGTTCTCACTGACCAAAAATTACCCCCCCACCCACAGATAAGCAGAACTTTGCATGTTGTTGCAGAGTATCTCAGGTGGATATGTGGTCCGATTAGACAATGGGTCTTGCCAAAAGTGCTTCCACATTTGGGTTCTGTACCTCTTGGTACATACATGTTTTTCCCAGCTGACAGACTTTGGAAGAGGGCACATCATTGGACTGGGCTCTAGATAACCCAGACAGACCCCCCCAGTAAAGGCGATTGTTTGATCCACCAACAAGCACGAGCAGCTCCCATCCACTTGGCACCTTCACTACACATCTCTGTCTCTGCCTGGACCAACTGCAGGCGCTTAGCAAAAGGAAACTTAATGGGTCGCACGAGCCCACTGCGTGTCGTGACCCGCCATTGACAGCAGCCCACTCTCGCCTTCGATTGCAGTCGTGCCGTAAAGGAGAAACCTGGACTGCTTTGGACTGGAACCATCTGTAGCGATACACCCGCGTTCTATCTGTGGTCCAGCAAGGCCTTGTGGTGAGCGTTTGCAGTACCACGCCCAATCTGCTGGTGTTAGGACCTGACGGGTCGATGCACGCAACAGTGGGTCAGCCCTAGTAGTGAAACGAGAGGCAGCTCAGCTCATAGCAGGGCTCCAACTTGCATTTAATCTGCAGGATAATGCTTGCCCCACACAGCGAGGGGTTAACAGGAACGCCTCCCGGTAGCCTCACAGCGCCAATCGTATTCACTTGACCTATCAGTGCGTTTAATGTTATTGCTGATTGTCTTTTGTTCTGGAAAAGTGCCTTGCTCAAAGTGTTTGCTCATGCAAAATGGTGTGCCTTTCCTTTTCAGATGGCCAGGCCAAACTGTGGTAGCCTAGCGGTTAAGGTACTGGACTATGAAGCAGAAGGGGTAGGGTTCAAATCCCACAGTTGGTTCCCTGAGCAAGGCCCTTAACCCACAATGGCTCGGATTGTAAGACTGTATGAATTGTAAGTTGCTCTGGATAAGGACGTCTGATAAATAACGCAATGCAAACGTGTATATGTTCAATATGGAGTTAAGGATCTCCTCAAGTCAAGACCCCCGGTGGCGTCCCCCAAAAAAAGTAACGCCAAATGGTTTGTAGATAAACAAATGGAATTGTTAACTAAAAACGTGAGACAAACCTTGTTCATCGGTGCTGCAGATGGAATTAATGATTGTTCGTGCAGTTAATCATAAGTGTGTGTGTGTGTGTGTGTGTGTGTGTGTACTTGTTCTAATTCGGTGTCCAATCTCGAGCTGCAATTACAGAAGCGGGTGTGGCTGTACTGCGCTTGTGTGACGGCGTGAGCTGGGGACAAAAGGTGCCAATTATAAAATGACCTGAAACAGAACCAGACTGGCGGAACTTGAAATCATGTAACGCACACACACACACACACACACACACACACACAAATGACGGCTTCATCGGTTTAATTGGTAGCTGCCCAATGTACCAGTGTCTTCATTATTGGCAGGGTGCCATTACTTTCTCATTCCCACACAGACTGAGGAAAGGTCATTGCTTACAGACAAAGCAACAAGCCCGGTTTCTTAATCAAAGTCTACGAAGAAGAAGAAAACGTCCCTTTCAACAAAAGAGCGACAGAGCTACAGTTTATGCAAAAGTTTGTTTGCACCCCTGTATAAACGAAGTGTGTTACTGCTGCTTTCAATGATACCGGGCAAGTGCGCCTGCTGATGCACAGCAAGCATGATGCCCGGGGAGGCTTTTAGAGACGCTCCAGGTCCCCGTGGTCCACATGGGCACGTTTGCAAGATCGGCGCTGACCTGCTTGCTTTGGTATTCCCACCAAGTCTGTCACTGGCTCAAGCCATTGTTCCGAGTGGCTTCAAGAGATCCGCACTTGTCCCTTTTCCAAAAGTGGCTGCCCCTACACTCTTAAATGATTATCGTCCAGTACAGCTCACTCCAGCTGCTATGAAGCACTTTGAAGAAGGAGTCTGGGATTTTAGACGCTCTTCTCCAGCTTGGATTCACCACACTTCGCATACTGGCCAAACAGATGCACGGGTGATCCTGTTGCTCACGAACTGCACGTTGCTCGGATTACACATTACTTGGATGAGAGGCAAGTAACCAGGCGAGGCAACTGTTCAGTGATTTCAGTTCAGACTCCAACGCCTTCAGCCCTCCCAGACTCACATCCGAACTTGCCGACCATGGGCTGAACTTGTGTCTAAACGCCGGCACAGAGGGTGAGAACTGAGAGGCAAAAACGAGGGTTTTTTTTTTTTTTGCAAAATGAAACATCCTGTAACGAAATATCCCAAGGCGGCACTGGGCTGGATGGGGTAGCGCCGCTGCCTCACAGCAAGAAGGTCCCGGTTTCAATCCCAGGGTGGAGCGGGGCCTGGGTCCTTTCTGTGTGGGGTCTGCATGTCCTCCCTGTGTGGTACTTACTCTGGGTACTCCGGTTTCCTCCGACAGTCCAAAAACATGCGTGTTAGGTTAATTGTGGTTTCCAAAGTGGCCCTTAGTGTAAGACTGTGTGCATGACTCTGTGTGTGTGCGTGCCCTACGATGGACTGGCGCCCCATCTAGGGTTGTTCCTGCCCTTGCGCCCAGAGTTGAGAGATCAATGTACAACAGTCCAGTCAATACCTTAAGCACATGAGGTCCTGGGCTCGAATCCCGGATGCAAACATTAACACATTAAATATCACTGTTAGGACCATGTCAGCATTTTCTTTCTCGGACTGATAGGATAGCTCATGCTGTTAGGAAAACATGACGACATCATGGCCTTCGTTCAAGACAGAATTAATGCATAATGAAAATGCAACGGACTAACGTAAAGAAACTTTGCAGTTTTGTTGAACCAAGGCTAACGCCGTTAGCGTCGTCGACGGTCAGCACGCCTCTGGAATGCGTGCTTGATGCATTTCAGTAAAACGGAGCTCTTCCCCTGTTTCTTAGCAGCTGTGACATACTGGGGAAGATGATGATCGAAAATGAAGTGAAAGGACTGAAAAAAAAAGAAAACTCGCCTTACATAAAGGTCATTTCTCTGAGGGACACAATGAAATCCAGTCAAATTCTTGCTGAGGATCCCGAATGAGCCATCTGGTGCCAAAGTCAATTCTTCAACTGATAAATAAAAAAAAAAATCATATCAAAGTGGTCTTGAAGGAGAAAGCTTTTCCCTACATGGTTTTAACGCAATGCATTTAAATGCCCGGTAGGTTATTGCCATTTTGTGTGTGTAGGTACTGTAGGTAAATGCAGTAGAACCTCGAACCCAGAATAAAACTCTCAATGCTCTGATCCAACCACGATGCACATAATCCAGTCCAGTACGGTGAACGTAATGCACCAGTACGGTACGGAAATCACCATAAAAACCCAAAAGGAGAACAGGTGTGTCTGTGGGTGCAATTTTCAGACAGCCCGTCAGTGTGGGCACGGCTGTCCCAGTGATAAAATATGTATAAACTGCACTTACTGTACCTCAGTGACTTTAAATAATCACTTTATTACATGTATTTATGGATTATTAAAGAGAGAGAAGTGCAGAGATAAACCAGTGTTTAATACAAAACCGGCAGGCAAAACCAGTGTCTAAACAGTCTGGGGTCAAAGACAGAAACACAGTCGGTGACGAATCCGAAGGGCAAGGCGCGAAGAAGCGAAGTGGAAAAGGCGAAACGAGGTTCAGAAGCACAGTAGGTCAGCGATAAACAAAAGTACTACAACGAGGCGCTTGGTAGCGGGGTAGAGAGCCACGTTTAAGGGAGTCGAAACGCTTTTACATGACAGCGAAGACTTCCCCTGCGGAACGCTGACTAGTTTCCCCTGCAGCCAGCCTCTCGATCGCCCAAACTAGGAGTTTTTCGGGACTCTCCATGCAGCTCGAAATTCAAGTAGCACTCAACTTCATCCTATCCTGACTCGGCAGCGAGTCAACATCTTCGGCGAGGAGCTCGAGCGGCAGTTGAAGAAGAAATACGAGGACCGCTGGTACCTGGCAAGCCGTACAAAGGATCTGGGTACAGGTGCATCCACGTCGGGGAGAAGGTCGACCCAGTCGTGGAGGAAGCAGCCGAAGAGAGCGGGCTTGACATCGACGACGTCCGGAACAACTTGCCTCGGGTCCTCAGTGTGTGGATCGACCCGTTCGAGGTGTCCTACCAGTTCGGTGAAAGGGGACCCATCAAGGTGCTTTACGTGGACGAGAGAGGTGAGAACGCCCCCGAACTGGACAAGGAGAACGCAGTGTAGAAGCTGAGGAGAACTGAAACTCTAGGCAAAGCCGAGAACATGCAACAGAGGGGTTTAAGCAGGGGAAGCGCCAGCCACAGTACGGGAGGTGCCCAGGGGGAAGGCAACCATCTCTTTCTGACAATCCCTGCTTTTAATCATTCATTGTGACTATAGGTGTAAACAAAAACAATCATTTGGTGGTCAGGAACTGATCGATTTACGTTAATATGCCTATTTGCATTCTTATTGGGCACTGGGATTCGTACTCTGAAGCTATCAGAGTGTGAACGGTTTTCAGAAAAGGTGTATTTACAGTGGATTTACATTTACTGAATTTAGCAGATGTTTTTTTTTATTTTTTTAGCCGGAGAGACTAAAAACTAAATCTTGCACTCGAAATAAATGCCCAAACAAATGTTTTGCTAAAGTACCCAACAGTGGCAGATTGGCTGGGGTGGGATTTGAACCCAGGACCATCTGGCCCATAGGCCAATACCTAAACAGCTGAGCCACCACAGTGCGCTAAAGACTGAAATGATAGAGGCCCAGTGGTGGTAGCTTGGCTAAAGTGGGATTTGAACACAGGACGTTTTGGTCGCTTAACCTTTTTGTCCACTTTGTTAGACACACAACTTACTGGTCCACCTTGTAGGAGTGAACTCAGAGTCAGGAGCTCATCTGTTTCAGTACAGCTTGTCTTGACATTTTTTGCTTGGTGGACTATTTTGAGACGAAACTCCAGCAGCACTGCTGTGTCTACGCCCCATCCACTCGTACCAGAGCCACACGCATGAACACGCCACCACGATAAAAGAGGAAATACATGAACAAAACATGAAATTTGACCAAGGATGCTTAGACTTTTGTACTAACACAGCTGCAGGTGTGTGAGTGTGTGCGTGTGTGTGTGTGTGTGTGTGTGTGTGTGTGTGTGTGTGTGTGTGTGTGTCTTAAACTGACACTAACCACATAGGTGAGGCGAGCCTGACACCCTGTGAAGTTCCCATGGTGATATAACCCCCTTTTAATTAAATTAGGAGCGAAGAACTCAGGTGCCACTAATGCATGTGTGTGTGTGTGTGTGTGTGTGTGTGGATCTGTCTGTGCCAGGTGCGTGTGTGTGTGTGTGTGTGTGTGTGTGTGTGCCAACTTTGACTAATGAGTTGTACTGTTGGTACTCTGGTCACATGTAGAGGTTGGAGTGTGTATGTGTGTGATCGTGTGTGTATGACAGTTTCTGGACTGTACTGGAGCAGAGAGCACTAAATGAGCATACACACACACACACACACACACACACACACACACCCACACACACACACAGTCCATTGGCATCTGCCTCTAAGAGAGTAAGGGAGACTGAATAGTTATTGGAGGTTAAAGTTTTCATCAGATTTTGCATCGGTTACTCACTGCCATTGATACTCTTTGTCCTCCGTTACTAAGTTGGTAAAGACTTTATTTATTAGTAGTATTATTAGTACTTTTACCCACAGATATAAACACACTGCTGAAATATTAGGGGGATGTTTTAAAACAAATATAAAGAGGATCCCTGGATCATCTGATCCTGTCCGTGCCCCATCACTCTCGGTGTGTTTTGACACTCTTGGGTGACCCTACACCCTACTGGACACTGGAATGTGGGGGCACTCCGGTCCGCTTTTACATGAATGTTAGGTAATTATGTAATCGAACAACTTTCTTTAACTTTTCATCTGCTTTTCTGATCAACGATGTCAATGTAATAAAATCAAATGCTTCTTTTTGAATCGCTTCGTATTTATTTTGCAGCATCCCCCCATATACTGTATATATTATATACATATATATATATATATATATATTCTAACCACATTTTCTATAAGAATACGAATTCGCTCTTATGTTCTTATCCTTATTTGCTTAATATGACTATTAATGACCGTGAATATTATATTTTGTCCCTTTAAAAACACAGAAAAATCTGTTTAAAAGGGACAAGCGAGAAAGAAAGAAACTGAACTTACTGTTTTGTAATACAGTAAAGGTAAAGCCCTTACATCTACAATGGACTGGCGCCATGTCTAGGGTTGTTCCTGCCTTGTGCCCTGTGCTGCTGGCTAGGCACGGGCTCTCCCATGACCCCGACCATGCAGCAAGCGGATAAGAAAGTGAATAAAAAAAATGACATTTTCTTCCAGAATCGAGGCAGATGATTCGAATTTTCTGCAGCCTTTTCCTCTCCTGTAGGAGACGGAGATTTTATTTTCTAAATCTTATTAAAATAGCTGATTCTGTTTCACTGTATATGTGACAGTACTAGTTACAGTTCTACTCTTTTAGTTTGTGACCCACAGCGGCCCGGGGTCGAGTCCCATTGGACAGAGCAGCCACAGCAACCCCTGCCGGATTAGTTTTTCTTTCTTTTTTTTTTTTTGTTGTTGTTGTTCTGGTGTCCCGTCCTGCGCTCGCCGTCACAGGGAGCGGAGCCGTCATGGAAACCTGACCAGGAAAATGAAAATAAAGCGTTTAACGAAGAGACGCTGAAACTTTTTCGAAATGAATTATTCAAGAGCATTACGAATTTCAAAACCGCTTATCCTTCCAAAAATAATTCATTTTAAACTGTAAGGTCGTATCGAAAAATATGAAACTATATTACACCGAACCCCGTGTTTTATTTTCCCCCCCCCCCTCCCTTATAGTCTCTCATTTTAAAGCTTGGACCAAGCCTCTTTCTTTTTTTTTTTTTTTGTTCTTTAAAGTCACATCGCATCAATGGCTGTTCGTGACAGGAACGAGGTTACATCGATACCGGTCAAACGTATTCACACTGGGGTAATTTAAAGTGGCCCAAAATCCTAACGCAGCCGCACAAAGTCTTTTTTCATTAACCTTACTGTCACCGGAAAAACTCTTACCTCCTATTAGACACATAACTGGAGCATTTCCACTAGAGTCTAATTAAGCTCCTAATTTGGGATTACATTGTGTGTCATACCTTTTTTAAAGAGCTGTAATATTAAAAATGTAACCCCTTTAAGGAACCGTCACAGAGCTTTATTCACACTTTAAACACTTTGCCTGAACTTTGGTTAAAAAAAAAAAAAAAAGGTTCTTGGCTGTCGTTCTGTAACGTTAAAAAAAAGGTCACGGGGTTTCGTATATAACGGGGTTAAGAATGTGCTGAAATCTGAAAAAAAAAAAAGTTTGTGAACCCTATACATGTTTTATCTATGTACAAGGTGTACAAGTGAGATGAGGGGGCTCGGTGCCTCGCAAGCAAGAAGGTTCGATCCCAGGGTGGGGCGGCCCGGGTCCTTTCTGTGTGGAGTCTGCATGTCCTCCCCGTGTCTGCGTGGGTTTACTCCGGGTACTCCGGTTT
>JAUZST010088697.1:5893-19710 GCA_034779995.1 Parotocinclus haroldoi
TTTCTTTACTGACAGGCCTGACTGGTTATTTCTTGATGATGCAGGGTTATTAGTCATTTATTAGGAGCAAGCTTTGGATTCTCATGATGTAAATCCATAGCACGCAACATTTCATTCGCCCGGTTTCTGTTCTTGTGTTAGTATCGTGTTTACAGCATCCAGGAAACACCCTTATGCAGAGTATCTAAGCAGTTGAATGTTTTGTAAATGCTCAATGATCCACAGTGGATGGTATTTAAAATTCAATTTTAAATTTACTGTTCAGTTACAGTATTAGCCCAGGACCTCCTTCACTGAGTCACAATTCTAATGTGTGGTCTGCCCAACAGCCTCGCAAATGCACCTGTGAATGTAACTCAGCAACAGGTCCATAACAGCAATTTAACCACGAGCATGCAGCTCTTAACGACCAGCAACCAGCCAAAAGTCTGTCATTCGTCTATGTGCGTGTGTGTGTAAGAAAATGTGTGTAACTGGTGTACTGGTTGTGTGCTTGCTTGCTCTTTATCTCACGGTTGGACTAGAGATCATTGTAAATCTGTTGACGTATTTAGAAACTTTTAAACAAGTTTGTATGAATAGGTTTGTACGTCCGTTACATATTTTTAACAAGCTTTAAATGGCATTCATAAGTATATGTACCTGTTCCAGGTAGTTTCCAGTAGTATTCATAAGTTTGTCTCCCCGACAATTGTCGATCAATGCATTTAATTGAATCTAATTCATAAAAAACAAGTATCAGACATTTCAAATTGCCATCAGTCACTCGTGTTTTCAGCTTCAACTCTGACACATTTACGTATCATTTGCATTCAGCTGTCTCGTGAAAATACTAAAATCTATTTTTGCGTAAGAATAACGATACTGTGTGGCTATTGTTACATTTAGGTCAACATCATGTCTAATCTTAGTGACTCACAATTTTAAGTGTCTCTTTTTTATTCTTTTTTATCACCTGCTCATTTTGGCAGCTTTTTCATTATATCTTTATGATCCTTGACAAAATTTTCATTCTACCATTACACATAGCCGTGCGACAGAATATTTGAATGCGCTCATTTTTAATGCTGCCTATCACATGAATTACTCGAAATGGTTACTTGAAATGGTTTAGGGAGTTTTTCCTTTCCGCTGTCACCCTAGGCTTGCTCAATTTGGGATTGACCCTAAATAATAGAAGATAATCAAAATTTGTAAAGCTGCTTTAAGACGATGCTCCATTGTACAAAGTGCTATAGAAAATCTGACTCGACTTGACTGGTTTAGGAGACGACTTAATCCAGAGTGACTTACAATCTTACAAACAATTAGTCACATAGAGTCTTACAATCCAAGTAATGTGGGTAAAGGGCCTTGCTCAAAGTGGCAGCTCGGAAGACGTGGAATTTTGAGCTCTGTACATTTTGGTCCAAAGATAAACCAAAACAGCCTGGCACGTTTAAAAACACGTCTTGCACATACTGGTTTTAATTCAAGTACCCAGTGATATAAATACAATTATAAAAGTCTGTTTTGGTAGCCTAGTGCTTAAGGTACTGACCTATATACCAAAAGGTCTAGGGTTCAAATCCCACCTCTGCCAATCTGCCACTGTTGAGTCCATGAGCAAGTCCCTTAACCCACCATTGCTTACATTATAAGATTGTAAGTGGCTCTGCGTCTCCTAAATGCTGTATATGTTTCCTGTGGACACCATTCTGTGTTTTTGAATTATTACTAAATAATACTTATTCCGTTAAAGCTTACTGGTTTACTAATATGGCCCTGTAGTGATTTTTGAAGAAGAGCTTCTTGGTCTTTATTTTAGTCTTTTATTTGAGCAAGCATATATGTGAGTAACACAATTAAATTGTTTGACTGTAATTCTATGTAATTATAGGAATATGAATAGGAATAGGAAGGGTATAGAGCAGAGGATAAGGACATATTCTCAAGAATGACATGTACGTAACATTTACTGTGTGTTTTGTTTCCTGATCCGTTTCCCCATTATGATTTGCTTGATTGAGAACTAAATTTGTGCTGAATATGCATTTACAAAGCATGTTTAAATATGTATATGAGTGCTTATGATTGCTTGATTGGCATTTGTGCTTCTGTCTAGAAAAATAAATATCTTGAATACTCCTATGCTAAGGCTTCATTAAAGATCTGTTTTTTTCCGCACTGTTCACAAAATAAGGGGATATTTCATTTTGAAATAATTGTTGTGAGCATTAAAGTTTTACCTCAACAACAGAGCCTACCAAGTTGAAATGAAAATACTAATTTAATAAACCATTTTTTTTTTTTAGTTTTGAGAGATGGTCGAGATGATGCATAATCTGAAGAGTTCAGACCAGCTGTAGTTTTTTTTTTTTTTCACCTGGTCACTTTGACCAAATACCTACGTTAAAGAGGTGATCTTCATCTCAGGCTGCCTGAAGAGGGATTGTCAGGAGAAACATGAACCTCGAGAAGAATGATTACTTTTGACAGTGCGAACGCTGCGCTTCAGTCAAACTGGAATTTGGGGATGACTGTGAAAACATTTGCGCGTCTGTCTTCACTCAGAGCGAAATGTAACGCACCTGCCGGTTGTATCTGGCGCAGAACCTCTGTCAGAGACACTTCCCAGAAACCTGCAGAATAAATATTATGCCCATCGTTTTTCTCCACTGCCTCTGTTAA
The DNA here is from genome assembly GCA_034779995.1 of Parotocinclus haroldoi. Lineage (NCBI taxonomy): Eukaryota > Metazoa > Chordata > Actinopteri > Siluriformes > Loricariidae > Parotocinclus > Parotocinclus haroldoi. The sequence continues at coordinate 8,564 of JAUZST010088697.1, forward strand.
TATTACATCTCTCACTGTGTATCGGTGAAAGACAACACAGAGGAGACGCTTCTTGGCGAGAGTCAGGGTTAGATTTACTCTTGCTCAGTTTGGAGCTGCATTTTTAAGTTGTCAAATGTTTTTGTGTAGCGCTTTTTTTACAGTGCAACATTTTTCGAAAGGAGGTTTACATATGTCCAGTATGGGCTCGTGGGCTACTCAGTCCAGTATGACCCACTTGCTTGAAAGACCACGCTTATAGGGACCCAATAGCCTGATTAAAGACCAAGTTCATGGGAACTTTAACCCTCATTTGTTATATATGCTCTCTTTTTGTACCTTGTAGCTCACATTTTCATTACACACCTCATTTGCCAGTTTCTTTTTCTTCTTTCAAAAGATAAGATACAAGTCGTTCGTTTAGCAATGCAAGTGAGGGCTAAGGGTCTTTCTAAAGTCTCAAATGTGGCATCTTGCCTTTTCTGGGATTTGATCTAAGTCCCAAGAGTCTGCTTTGATACATGTGTCTTCTTAAAAAAATAAAACTGGATGGGCAATGTTAAGTTTTTGGAATGATAAACAATAAAATAGCACTATTAACATACAAATAGGGCCCTGCAATATAAAAACAGACAGAATTGTGGAATTCATGGATATCTGTGCCATTTCAGACCAGTGATTTGTTTGTTTGTTTTCTATTTAATGTTGCTTTCAGCACTTCAGCCATTTCAATGAAAAAAAACAAGGTTATCTCAAGACTAGGTAAACATATACCCTCAAGTCAATGCCAATTTTGAGTAAACAATATATATGTCATAACATATATGTCTCTGGGCTGTGGGAGGAAACCGGAGTTCCCGGAGTAAACCCACACAGACACAGCGAGGACATGCAGACTCCACACAGGAAGGGCCCAATCCACTGCACCCTGGGATTAAACTCAGGACCTTCTTGCTGTGGGGTGGCAGTGTTACCCACCGAGCCACTGTGCTGCCCATAGCGACAACTGAATAGAAGTGTTTTGAGCACAGTGACTTTATGTAACGTGGATTACTGTATGTTTGTTTGTTGTCCTCTATGGGAAAACCAGTCTTCCCAGGAATTATGTCATGCATCTGCATGTTTAAGTGCTGTCTCAAATCCTTTCTTTTACATTTCTCACGGTCTCCACGAATCACACACTGTGTGAAAGAATCACCACAGCATTTACAAACATGTTAAGAAATGCCTATTGGGAAGAAAGCGGCACAGAGTTCATTTGAAACCACTTAACATCAGGTTATTTGTTTTCTCAGTTCACTCAAGTTTTGTGCTATAGATATCAACGAATTTAGATGGATATGTTATAAGTAAGCACAGGGCTGATTTCGTTGTTTTAATGGTTTCAGATTAATACCATTGAAATGCATAAAAGACTGAACACAGAAATGCTATGTCTAGAGGCAAAGCTCAAAGTGCCCGTGTAAGCACAGTGAACACAAAAAGTCACCACAGTCACACACATGGGTACTCCTCATTTAACAGTACATAAATACACATCACTGTAAGTTTGAATTTTCCCAGCATGCGATACACCGATGAAACGTTCAGCTCTGTGTGACTGTGGCAGTGGAAGTATCGGCACAGGGAATACTGTAGCTTAGTTTGATGTAATATGCCATACTGTAGTTTGATATAATTGTTGTATCATGCATATTCATGTTTAACCCAAAGGGACATATTTGTCTCGTACATTTAAATGAAAGTCAGATGTGATTGAAACAACGAATCAGTATGTCACTGACTTTATATAAATAAGGCTGGTTATGATTTGTATGCATTATCTTTATTGTCAGGATAGGTGGGGTTTAGGCAAATGCTGTTTCAATTACAGTATTCATATAACAAAGACAAAATACAGGTATTACATAATGTATTTATGAGTAATGGGTAGTGGTGATTTGGGAGATAAGGCTATGGAGTACTATTTGGAACTTTGTGACTCTACCAAGCTGGACCTGTTGGACCCTTGGACGAGCCCCTTAGCCATTATCTGTTCAGCTCAATTGAGAGTCACTCTGGATAAGGAAACTTGCTTTGACCAGGGTTAAGTGGATAAGAAAAGGAATGAATGAATACATGCAATATACATAACAATCGTGTGACCATTTAATGTCATCTTTCACTTCGAAATCCAGAATGCATCGGAAAGTTGAAAATAATTCAAACAAAACATGGCAAGAAATAAATATAGATTGAAAATGCTTAGCTAGAGTGCCGTTCTAAGCCAGCGGGTTCAAATTCACCAGGCAGCACAAGGAGAAGGTAGAAGTCATTCTGGATCAGGATCAGTTTTCCTAACAGATCAGTTGGGGGGTGCGGGTAAGGGGGGGGGGCGTTACAACTAAGTGCAGTAAATGGCTCATCAAACCAAATGAATTCTTAGAATGTGAAATGAATGAGTCTTCTTTAAACAACCTGTCGCTCATCAGCCAGTGCTGTGTGTCTGCTTCACTGAACCACATGGCCACAGAATGTACCTTGTTTGGATGCCTAACTGTTAAATCAATAAATGAAATCATTTGTGATTCGGTCTTAAAATGTGCACAAACACATTCATGCTGTCTGGGAGGAAAAAACATAATCCTTGCCTAGAACTCAGTGCCAGGCTGTGTGTACTGGTTGAGGTGGAGTGCAAAGCTTAATGCATCAGGATCAATCGTGGTCTTTGTTTGGTTTTACCGTGAGTGGTTTGTGCCAGGTGGGCACTGAGGGAAGAAAATGTGTTTAACTTGGTGCTACGCCCATAGTATTCTATTCACATAGCTGTGTAGTCTCTCTTTCGCTTTCTGTGTGCGACTTTGTGGTCTTAATCAGATTTTTAAGAACCTGGGATAAAGAAACACCCAGAGTTTTCCAACTCAAGCTCTGTCTTCCATTGTGTGGCCAATGACATCATTTTACAGATGATTTTCTTCTAAGGGAAGAAGCTGTGGTTGGGCAGTACCAGCATGACAATATGGTAAAAGCGTAATTAACCAAACCGGAGTGACATACACAAAGTGAGTGACATACTCGATAATGTCAGCTCACGCATCATTAAAACAACAATTAAGATATTATGGTAGACGATACATATCGTACACCTCTACTACAAAGCCATGCCACCAGACCGTATGAACGTCAGAAGAATGCGTTTAGTACTTTTCAAGACTTTCCTAATATTATTTTTTATAATTTCTTGTTTTCTTTCCCTGACAGAGGGCTGCTAAGGTATTACTTTAATTTTAGTGTTTATGCAAATTGATCTACTGTCACGCTAGGGTGGCCGATATGGTAAAAATATCATGTGGCAATATTTAAAGATGTTCTCACGATGCGCAATATTTATGACGGAAAAGGTTCACAGATAAAATGCCTCAGTAGCGACAGATTCATAAAAACTACTATTCAAATGTTAGCCCCTACCTACTAGTGATTTCTATTCAAAATGTGCTGCATTTCATCCAATTAAACTGGATCGATTACACTTTTTATAATGAAACTTGCAGTTGGTCAATGTTCTTTATGCACTGACGATATCTTCGATATGTTTAGAAAAGCGAATTGTCTGTCACGAGAGCAAAAATGGTCACGATACGATAAAATATCGTCTTATTGCTCAGCCCTATGTCACACAGTAATGAGCAAAGCAGTATAAGGTAGTGCCCAAAATCATTTGCAAATCTTACCAGTTCTATTCCCCATAGACCATATTGATCTATATAGAGTAGTGTGTAGAATGTTGGGAATAGTGATTCAGGGTCCATTAATATATGGCCTGTAACTATGGTGCCTGTAACTATGGTGTCTTACATGGCCAAGCAGCAAATTGCCAACTTTTGAAGTATTCTGAAGTTGTACAATGAGCTTGTACAAAACTGGCTGTAAGAAGGATTTCACAGCAAATGGAGGTTATGCACAGTATTCATTTAATAGGTTGATAGGATATTCGTTTCGGGACCACGTACCAATAGCATGCCCTGTTTCACAGACGCCACCTTTACAGTTCCTTAGCTGCGTACCTTGTGGCACCTTTAGACGGTTGCACTAAGAGAGTACAAGCTTAAATGTAATGTTGTTTGTTAAGGTCTTTGTGTTAAAGGTTCCCTAAGTGTTTCCTGTGTGCTCCATTCTGACAGGAGAAACACTTGTGAAAGCATGTATAGCCATTTCACAAGGAGAAATCCTGCATGGCTAGCTATAGCAGCCCACAGATTAACCCTTCTTAATCAGTCTTAAATTGTTCGACTGCTCCCTCCTCTGTATTTACCTTCTCTGGCTCTCATTGGCTAACACATTCCTCCTGAACAAACTTGGCACCTGTATGGGGCTTCACAGCAGCCAGCTTGTTCTTTTAGGCCAGGGCGGCGTCTCGGCTCGCATTGTTTTTCTTTGCCCTATCATGGCCCCCATTGCTCTCCTCCCTTTTCTCCACACTGTCAGCTCACGAGCATTCCTCTGGTATTTATATTTCCCTCCCGCGCCTAGACTAGCTCACACAGACTCCAGATTCAGCTCGGCCTGAAGGGACGGCCCCTGTATAACAGCACTTCACTGGCCCCTGTTCCATCACGTGGCTGGATAGGGGAGGTAAAAGAAACCCTGGCACTCCTCCTGGATTCTGTCGAGCTATTCAGTTCCATATCTCACACGTGCAAGGCGCTGGGTGTATTTGCTTGTTGGGGAGGCAGGGCATAACAATGTACAGAGAGCTACCCGAAGCGGAGAGCAGTGAGTGCTTTCGTAGTATGACCCCAGAAACGCAAGACATCTACCTGAGGATGGACCACCACCGGCGACGCTCAGGGTACAGATTGGGTCGAATCATCGCCCGCCAACAGCTGCTCAAGAGAATAGCTGCAGGTAATCAAGAACAGGTGGAGTTGCAGGTCAAAGTTCATGTGTCTCACTTTAGGACGTGTTTAAATTGCACATAAGGAGGTCTGGGTCACAGGATGCAGGTTGATGGAAAGCAGAAATCAGGCTGTGAAGGTGTCCTTCATGTTTCTGCTCTGTTTATGAATTTTTTTCCACTAGATTGTCACCTTGGATTTGTTGGCACTTTTGAGTTTAATAAAACCTAATTGTCATTCAGCTGACAAGGTAATTTACAGGCCTGAGACCTAACAGAATTAAATGTTGCGTCTTGTGAGAAGCAGCTGACTTAAAACATTAGCGCAGTGTTTAGGCAACAGAAATTGCTTAAAGGCAGTTAATAAGTCAAACAGAGGGGAAGTCTGCAAACTCAGAATGAAGGTCATTCATGCTATGAAAGAAACTATTCATTAAATTAAGTACAGTAGCTGCTGCGCTTATTTAAATCACCTGTAAGCTTGTTCTTACGTGAAAAGAAGATGAAGCTAATAAACAAACTCAAGGGTTTCACAATGTCCCCTGAGTATGGGAATTGTTCTAGATCTCGAAACAGGGCTTCATAACATGCGACACACTGCAGTTAGTATAAACGTTAAGATGTGGTGAAATTAGATTTTTCAGCAAGAATCCCCACCGATGTCGCTGTCAATGATTAAAATGCAGCCCACATTTCTTCCAGTGTCTAACTGCCACCAGCCTAAGCCCTGCGGTTAGCAGTGAGTCAGCAAGTCAAGTCTTAAAGCGAGTCAAGCTTGGAATTTTTGTGGTATGTTGACACCTTAGGCCGTGACATACAGGACAATGGCTGAAAACCTGAGCAAACAAGAGTTTGACCCCTCAGAGTCGCCGGGTCCTCTCTAAAGCTTTGTCCTGATTAGCATGGGAGCTCACCTGGGGGGATGAGCAGACACAAGGAGAGGGATTAGGAACCTCACATCCCCCTTCACTGGGTTTTGCATCAGAGGTGTTATTCTGAAACACCCGGCTAGCTCAGTGTAATAGAAATTTAAGCATAACAGCTGCGGCAGACAAAACAATAACACATTTTAAACTGCTGCCTAATCTTTGATGATCTAAGTAGAAACAAATCAGAAACTAGTTCCAGTTATTATAACTATAACATTTAACATTCAAGGAGAAACATCGTTCTAATACTATTTAGAATCAATTTGCCATTAGTACAGCCTTCATTTATATTTTTTATTATAGAAGACTTTTCATGATACACTGCTGACAAGAATTGAGAGGATTTCACAAAAATCTGTCCCTGGATAATCTGTCCCATCACTGTCGGTGTGTTTTGGCCGTCTTGGGTGACCATACACCCTACTGAATAGTGAATGTGGGGCACTCCCGTCCCATGAATATATCACTTACTGCTTAATCACGGTAATTGATTTGGCATCTCATTTGCATAATAAAACAACTTTTCATTCGTTTTTTTGAGGATGTTGTTTAATGAAATCATTTAATGGCTTTCAAAAATATTTTTTAATCACTTAATAGTCATTTTGAAATATCCCCTAGTTTTTGTGTGCAGCGTATTACATTTAATTGACAATATTACTCTTAATATTATTACATTTTATATGAATTGGTACATTTAAATATATTCTCTCTGTCAGTATCCATTACTTGTTTTTTTTTATTTAAACTACTACTACAGAACGTATTGATTAGATAACTTGTGATTTAAACGAAATCTTTTTTCTTAGTTGAGATACGTTTCGTTCTTACATTAAACATCTAGGCCACCCGAGGAGGTTGGGACCCTTTTTGAGTTTTTTGTCCTCCGAAGGTTTCTTCCTAATAAACTTTATATGGAAGGTTTTCGATGTTTCTTCCCCCTATTAGTGCTTCGTTTGGTATTGACCTTAGATTGTAGAAGATAATAGAAAATTGCCAAGCTGCTTTGAGACAATGCTCTGTTTTAAATAGCAATACACAAATAAATCTGACTCCAACTACAAGTCTCTGGGTCCATGTCCCATCTAGCTTGTAACATCTTTGTGACAAGGAACATAATTGTGCAGGAAAAGGCCATTGGAAAGGGTTACGTAGCCATATCCATAAAGGGTGGCACATGGTCAGTAACACAACTCAGATAACACGTGATCTGACAATAAAAAACAGCTGCATCATTATACCACCAGGATACGATGTTGGCACCGTGGTTAGTGCTGTAACCTCACAGATCCAGAGAACTGTACTCGAGTTCTGCCTCTACCTGTGTCAAGTTTGTATGTTCTCCCCATGTCTGCATGAATTTCCTCATTGTCCTCATGTCTTCCTCCACATCTGTGTTTCGCAGCAGAAATCAAGGTTCCTGACACCAGGTAATGTTTTTCCAATCTTCAGCTGTCTAGTTTTGGTGCGCATATAGCCATTGTGACTTCTAATTCACAAAAGTGGTTTATAGGACTGGATCCTGATGTAGTCTTCTGCTGTTGTAGTCAGTAGGTTTGATGCTAGTTTGAGTTTGAGATCTTTATCAAAACCTTGCTTTTACATGCAGAGTTTTTGCTTACTTTTTACACCATTCACGTGTACACGCTCATTTAAAACTGTTTTGCTTGAAAAGGACAAGTCAACCAACAGCCATTCCTATGGCATAGTCAGTCAGTTCACATATTACTTCTTGATGTGAACATTAGCTGAAGCTGTTGACCAGAGTCTGCATGATATTAAGCAACGTACTCACTGTCTGATTGGGTGGCAGTGCGTGTGCGTTATCAGCTGGCTGGTTGCTCTTTGACCAGAGACATATCATGGAATACCAAGGCTTAGCTCAGGAATGTGGTTCGTATTCAGGTGATCTTGATTATCTGTGATAGGATACAGCAAGACGTGTGGGGTCTTGCAGTTAGTTAGGATTTGTGAGCGAAGACAATAATGTGGTCTGATTTGACAACATCACAAGGAATGTGGGTCAGGCAGGCTGTAGAAATGCCAGTGTGCTGCATTTGAGTGCTCCTGAGGAGACTTTTCCCACAGTGGAAACCCATACACTTCCTCAAGTCATTACATTACGGTGGTGTCACAGGCAGACAGGCCTGCATTGTGAGTGCTACATGTTACAGATTTTCCATGTTGTCTGTGTCTCAATGCTACAAGTCCAGACGTTATTTTCAGACAGGTGACACGCATGTTGACCATGTCACTTAAAATCTGCACTCCAGAATCTTTTAGATAGTTGTGAGTGGTGTTTTGTACAGTAGTGTAGTAGCTATTCTGTACGATTTGAATTAGAGTATTTTGCTCAGCTACAAATTTTTTAAAGATACACTCAGCTCTTCAGTTTTCTATTTTTAGCAATCATTAACAACCACATTCACTAACAACAGCAGTAATACCAACAATAAATATTTATATTACTTTTATTATTAATCCTGGGACAAGCAATAATAATAAGCATAATAATGTTAATTGTTAATAACATTAAAATGATTAAATCAAATTATTTAGAATTGTTATTATTATTATTATTGTTGTTATTATTGGAAGTACTAATAGGACATAATTATAAATAATTGCAACAATACATCACAAAGTCACAAAGAAAATGGATTATTATTTATTAACAGCAACAATAATAATAATATTATTGCTTTTAATGATAATGCTAAATGCCAAAGACACCTATTAGGACAGCTGGTGCCTCTAGTGCCCCAGTGTGAGTAAGAGTGTGTGCGCATGTGCTCTGCGATGGATTGGTGCCATGTCTAGGACTGGTCCTGCCTTGTGCTACTGATTGGTTCCTGGAACTCTGAATTGAACTGGCTGTGAAAATGAATGAAGGGACAAAACTATATTATTATTATTATAATTATTGTTATAGTGTTATATATATATATAACACTATATATAAACAATATATATTGTTTAGTGTTAATTCCTACCTGCAGCCAGTCATTCAAAATATATTTCACTTGATCCAATCCATGGTTTCAGGGGGCTGGCTGAACAGGACAGGGCGATAGTTCATTCCAGGACACACACATAGACAAGGATACATTGGAGAAGACAGTTAATTACAGTGACAGTAATTACTCATGTCTTTGCAATGTGATATAAAAGCAGATATGGGGAGAACATGCAAACTCTATACAGGCAGTGGCCAGGCCAGGACTCAAACCACTGCCACTGTGTAGTGTTTACAAAAAAAAAATCAAAAGCAAACAAGTGAATAAAATATTTTAGAAACTACCCAAGACCTATAAATAGACCAGGATAAACAAGTGCACAATCTTTTATAGAGCAACTGTAGACTCATATGCAACATTTATGAAATATTTACAGCACTTCTGCGTGGCATACTAGCATTTCTGGCATTACAACAGACCCTTTCAGCTGCGTGCCGTACATCAGACTGGCTACATATCATCTTGGTTAGCTGCATGACTGGAAGCGTGTGGGTTCAGACTTGTGCTAGGGCAGGAGAAAGTGGAAAGGTCAGTGCTGTGACCCTGATCACACGTTCCTGCATTCTATCTGGAGAGTTGTGTTGACAGAGAAAGCAGTGAGAGGGGTTGACTCCACTCAGACTCACTCACCCATGTACTACCACACACACACACACACACACACTCTCACTCACACTGGCACTGCTTCCATTAGCAGGGCAAGACCGCCTTCCTGTCTAGAGCAACCCTCTGTGTGTGTGTGTGTGTGTGTGTGTTAAAAAGACTTAATGTCCAAGGTTAAAATGTTGAGTGTCTATTGTATTTGCTGCTAGGATCAACTAATGGTCACTTTAGTGAATAAACTATTATTTATTAAGCTGTTAATTTTACGATGTAGTTTTACGAGTGCTCAAAACATGACATAATAATAGAAATAGCAATTGTAAGCAAGAAGTGTGATTTTGTGAAAAATGAGAATATATAAAAATGAATAGAACTGAGAATAGATTAAATATGTGGTTTGCCTTGGTCTGCTACACACAACACAGAACTGGTTCACAGCTGGTTGAGGACATAGGTCATATTGCCAGAGGAGGAATACGAACCAGGATGGCTCAGAAAACCAGGGCTCATCCCTTCGTTTAGGACTGCTTTCATTGGGATACTTTGGGTGAAAATAAATTGAAATGAAACAGAACATAACAGGGATGATAAGGCAATAGTCCAGATTATACACCGCTCACGACAATTAGGGGATATTTCATAATTTTTGTGAGCAGTATAGTAGACTACTATGGAACAGTATAGTTTAGAATAATGGGAAAGATTTTAAAAAAGTAGGAAAAAATGAAATATAACAGAATACAAAGATATAATAATATGATTATGACAGAATGGAAATCCAAGGAATGGAATAGAACAGTACCTATATGCTTATGCACCTGCGAAACAGTTCTAGGGACCAACTTGGGGGAGGAATGTCCCATGTGGAGCTCCCTGAGAACTACATTAATTCCAGGGTGTATTTGGTTTGTATTTGCAGAGTAGTTTGGTGACCAGTTGTTTACCGATGTCTGGATTTAAAATACTTATTTTCCCTTTAATAATCTTCTTTTGAGCATTTTGGAAACCTTTAAGGTGAATGGGCAATGATCAAATGGATATCAAATGGCACACGTAAAATAAAGAGCATAGAAGAAAAAACGATAGGAACCATTCAATAAATTAACTTACAATACATTAAACACAAACTCGAACACAATCCATAATTTTGGAAAATCCTGATATCTGAGATATCACATTAATTTAATGTTTGTATTGTAATAAGACTGTGATGGCCTAGTGGTTAAGTTACTATGGAGCAGAAGGTCCAGGGTTCAAATACCACCCCTGCCAAGCTACCACAGTTGGGTCCCAGAGCAAGGCCCTTAACCCACAATTGCTTGGATTGTAAGACTGTATGAATTGTAAGTCGCTCTGGATAAGGGTGGCTGCTAAATGGCATAAATCTAAATGTATGGTAATCAAGTTTGATTATACATGGATAAAATTCCAGAAAAGTTCATACATTCCTACGCCACTCCATAAGCGACGACACTTGCTACAACGATTAGTCCTTTTAAGGGCTAGTAAAGAATTTTAGCTCCATTATTTTAACATGTGCAGGACTGCATAGCTTCTGCATTTCTTTCCTCCTGTTTCAGTATATGGCCATCTGGTTGCCAGACACAAGATTTTCTAGGAATTACACACATCTGTTCCTGCTACTCATTCTCTCTCTCTCTCCCTCTCCCTCTCTCTCTCTCTCTCTCTCTCTCTCTCTCTCTCTCTCTCACTCTCTCTCTCTCTCTCTCTCTCTCTCTCTCTCTC
>JAUZST010088708.1:0-19709 GCA_034779995.1 Parotocinclus haroldoi
ACACATGACTCTACCTGCTCGTTATAAACACCTGACTCTACCTGCTCGTTATAAACACCTGACTCTACCTGCTCGTTTTAAACACCTGACTCTACCTACTCATTATAAACACATGACTCTACCTGCTCGTTATAAACACCTGACTCTACCTACTCATTATAAACACCTGACTCTACCTACTCATTATAAACACATGACTCTACCTGCTCGTTATAAACACCTGACTCTACCTGCTCGTTATAAACACCTGACTCTACCTGCTCGTTATAAACACCTGACTCTACCTACTCATTATAAACACCTGACCCTAAATGCTCGATATAAACACTGGACTGTACTTAAGTTCTCTTATCCACGTGGACATGATCTATACCTGCAGAATGAAGCAGATCTAATGAAATGCTTTAATATCAGATATCAGACATAATGAGTTATTTTTTATTTGAACTCTATACAGTAGGATAAATTAACTCCCCAGATATGAAGGATAAATATTTGGTGGGTGCTGACAGCGCCTGTGAGATGGAATGTCTTATTTTCCACTTGGACAAAAATAGGCATAAAGAAATAAAATAAGTCGAGGTCTGTTTTGGTGATTTTTCGCAGTGCGTGTGCGGTGCAGACAGATCAGACAGGAATTCTCGCCCTTACCTCAGCAGAAGTGGAACGAAAAGTGCTTTTTCAAACGCCACTCAGTCTGTGACGGGGCCGGGCTGAACGCTTAAGCAGATGCTTTTTAACACAATACGGGTTATAGCCCTGGATTTATACGATGCCTAATAAAAGCTGCTGCTGCAGCTTCAGATTTGTTGATGCGGTGCTGAAAACAACGGCCGGTCCCAGCTGTGCTCTGATTTATAGACTCACAGGGACCTCTGTTTATTCCCAGAGTCATGTTCTGATATACTCACTGCCGACCTCCACTCGATTTAAACCAAACAACTCTATTAGGATGATTTGGGTGTGGATATAGGTCAGGAATGACATCACGGATCGAAAAATCTGATCAGTTTAATCAAAAGCATTATGATAGTTTTTTTTTTTACTTTGACACTAAGTGAAGTGGGATTGTTTTTTTTCCTGATGAAGCCGATATGAGAACTTTAAGGCTGTCAAACATCAAAAGCGACACAAAATCAAAATATTAGGGCACAATTTGGAATTGTCTGCTTATTGTAGTGAAAAAGGTCAGACAATACAAATTGAACAAAATATGTTATTCAGACGTCTATTTGCTGCTCACAAAAAAATGCCAACTATTGGTGTGGAAAATAACATCATTATACCCCAGCTCAGATTAATATACCCCTGTCCAAATAGGGTCGTTATGTAACGATCTTCAGATGGAAAGGTTCATGCACAGGGTTTTTAATTTAATTTTATAATGATCAGATTCTTACATGGATGAACTTCTGTAATGTTCATTAAAAAATCTTTATGACGTTTTTGGAATAAGAGCATAAGAGACAGTGTGTAACGGACTCCTCTGTAACCATGAACCATCAGATTGTTTGGCTTCCAAATAAGAGGCTAGAATAGCAGAGGATGGGATTAAAGAAATGCAGGACAGGTAAGAGGAATCAGGTGGTATCACATACAAACATTAGATACACAATCTTTAATGAGGCAACCTCAAATATTTGGTTCCAATAATTGTTATTTGGTTTGTCATTAATAAGAAGACTTTGAAAAAACATGTCTGAAACTGTCTGAAATAGCTCTCTCGTTTTTAATGCTAAACCAAATGTGAACGGATTTTCTTTCCAATTAAAGGAAGAAGGTTAAACAAACAAACAAACTAAATTAAATAAATGAATAAATAAAACTACAGTATATTAGTTAAAATGTAATACTCTACTCTCCCCCTCTGGCAAAATAATCAAATCATGATTATGTATTATATATATTTTTTATAAATTATACAGTATTTACTCTATTCTTGTCGGTTTTGTGACTCAATTTCTCCACTAATAATAATAATCCAAAATAAAACAGAAAGAACAGAGCACTTGGACTAGTAGAAGGTTTATAAACTCCTGTGCTATCTGAGTTTTGGGACACTCTTTGTTGTGCTACTTTTTGAGGTTGCTGAACAGGTTTGTTGTTTCCACCTGATGACTTTCTTGGGCTACTGAGCACTACACCTCCCAGCATACCTCACTGCCTAAATCAGTCTGATTTACTGAACGTGCACAACTCTCCATCATTCTGTCATTGCGAGGTTTCAATGAGATTTGGAGGAGATTAATGGAGGTTTCCAGAAAAAAAAAACATGAAATATTTCAGGTTCATTCTATCTGCAAAGAAATCAAAGTCAATGAAATGGGTTTCTTTTAAAACCGAGTTTGCTATACCTTCCTGACTTTTCTGATTTGGGATGAAGATTTATTTCAAGCTGAACGAGAGAAAAGGGAAAATATTTAACTTCTTGTTCTGCTTTTGGCCTGAAAGCTCAAAGCTGTAACTCTGATAAATGAACACATCCAGGATAAAAACACTCTGAGCTCAGTCCCAGTGAGGGAATGATCACATTCTGGTTATTGCTGAGTGTTCAGCAGGAATTATTATGTAACCCTGGAATGCACTGCTTACTTTCCTAAATGCTGCAGTTATTTCCAAATGCTGTGTTAAATAATATCTGTACAAATCCCCAGACTGTTAAAGGTTAACACAGCGTCATAAATGTGCCTCTGTCCATGCTGCTATGTGGATTTGTCTCTAAACTTCCACTTTAACTCATAAATGAGACGTGAGACGAGAGAAGTGGGGATAATAAGCCGTGTCTGATCAGAGTTACGGCACACGCCAGCAGGGCAACATCATGATGTATGATAGGAAACATCGTATGCTTTGCCAATCCTAATCATGAGCTCATCAGGATGTGAATTAACACCAAAAAAGTACAAAAAAGTGCAAAGTCTAGACCTGGACTAGGCTAGAAACAGTGTTGTGGTCAGATCTTTGTTCAGGGAAAACAGTGTTGTTGTTGTGTAGTGTAGTGTTGTTGTTGCTGCCCCTGTGTTATCTGGCTTTCGCTTTACTCTTTGCAATACTTCCTTTTGAGGTGGCTGAATGAGTTTGTTACAGTCTTGTCTTTCCATACTTTGTACGCGTTTGATATTTGCATGTAGTCAATGTGTAGTCAAATTCTAATATTTGTCAGAATCGAAGGACACGCCCACTCTGGTCTGCTATTGGTTTAATACTGTAGTTTTTCAGTCAGGGTAATCGTAAGATGGACTAAGACAGTGATAGACACTGTTACCGTCCGAGCAAATTGAGTCCCTTTTTGAGCCAAGAAGCCTTGAGCCAGAGCAGTTCGGATTTTTCCTTTCCAATGTGAGCTTAGGCTTGTTGCTGCGTAACAAGATATTTATAACGCTTCTTTGAGGTCTAAATAAACCTCAAAGACTTTGATATTTTGACTTTATTGGCCACTCTAAAATGTTCCAGTGTGAGCATGACTTCTTTTCCTGAGGCAGTTGCACAATAATGACCAGCAGATGTCGCCAAATCATGCACACTCGAAGCACTGAATAACTTTTCAGTCAATAGGTTCACATGATTCTGAGCTCCAGAAAACTTTGTGTCTCCCACATATTTTAAATTATTCAGTAACTGTAATAACAAGACTTACATAAATAAAGAAGGGGTCCCTGTAATGCCTCCCTTAGCACCGATTTTTCAGCAACACTGCAAAAAGAATAGTGTCTGGATGTTCAGAGACATCGGGACGCCATATCAAAGCTGTAAAATCTGTTTAGTGTGGTTATATAGCGCTAACTCTAGGCCTGGTTTAGTTATTACCAACTATATAAAGATACACAATGCTATAATCTTTATGCATACCAAACTTATAGTAGTACACAGTGTTTGGCTTCCTCCCACAGTCCAAACACGTGTGTGTTAGGTTAAGGTTAGGTTAGGTTAAATTGGCATTGACTGTGTGTGTGTGTGTGTGTGTGTGTGTGTGTGTGTGTGTGTGTGTGTGTGTGTATAACTACTTCTGATATAACCTTGTGTGTGTCGAAGAAATGACCACTGATGCCGATAGCAAGGTTAAATAAACCAAACAAACACAGAGTAAAACTTACGATTCTTAACGAGTTTTCTTAAGTTATTGTGACCTTAAAAAATATATGTCCCAGATTTTGGGATATAGTTTGTTTTATTTGGCATATGGCCTTAATTCAAGCCAGTTTATAACTCAGCTGTTTTTCTTTCATCTGTGTCACAGCTGCTGCTTCTGAAATGCTTTTTCATCCATGACAATGAAATTGCTGCACACACACACATTCTTGCTCTCGCTCAGCCTCACTTCTCAAATTTGTGTGTGTGTGTGTGCGTGTGCTGCAGCAGTCTTGCACCTCTGGATCATCTGGTGCTACTGGCAAAAAGGTTTTGCTCAAACACATACACACATTTAGTCTGTATCCAACACTGGTATGAACTGACCCAGATGCACAGCATAACATCAAGCCACACAACACACCCCCTCAAAAGTAAACAACATACGCCAGAGATTGCTTAACCTAAACTCGTTGTTTGTGTTATTGTGTTGTGAAGGGTGACTCCAGATTGGCAGGAACATTACAATGGAACATATTCTAGATTTCTGTGGAGACCTGGAAGCTACTTCTGCTAAGAGAACGGTCTTTATGCAAGACTGGAGCCAGGAGTGGTGGTACTGAGGTTCGTATCACACCTTTGGTGAGGTCTGTCAATTACAGAGCTATCCGTATGCTTTCCCTTAGGGATAGAAATGACCTAATGTAAAGAGCCATAAAATCAAATCCATCTCATCATTATGTGTATTGAGAAATGACTAGGCTTTAGAACTGTCTCCTTTCTAATTTTAATCAATTATACTGCCTACAGATTTGTCCAATTTTAGTTACAGTTAGTTTACATTATGCTAAATTATGAAAAGGCTATAGTAATGTCTGGTCAACGTCCAGTTTGGTTTATAATAAACTCACAGAACAACCGGGGTCGTTGTGTGCTGTATTTATTGGGCTATATGTTTACCACAGATGAATGTTAGGTGGAAATTTTAACTTAGGTTCTTACTATAGATTCCACAAGAACCATGATAAAAGGTTAAAAGGACAAGATAAAAGTTTTACTTTTAGAGCACTTAATGCAGTTCAACATGAGATTATAATTCGAGGTGTGTCTGTGGCGATTATTTGACTATTAAAAGATCGAAAATGTCAAACATCAACCAGCCACGTCCTCACAGGCACAATCGCGTTCACATTGCTGAAGAATAATTTACACCAAATACTTTTACACCAGCGAGGAACATTTCATTAGAACAAACTATGCCCCATCCCATCCCATCGGCGAAACCCCCTGAGGTAAAAATCAGGGTGCATCTCAAAACAGAAATAAGACCTACATAGTGTCTTCGATCGATATAGAGTAACGCGATTTGAAGTGCACTACGGAGTGAGCACTATTTTCCGTGTTGTTGTCGGATTACAACACTACAGCCTCAGCCTCTTGCCGCCGGTTTGTTCGCGCGAGCCGAAGTTTCTCGTTGTATGCAGAAAAAGCCAAAGGCAGTAACATGATTGATTTGTAAATGAAGTTGATGAGATTAAAAACAGGCATTTGCTTTTTTACAAACGAAAATTAACACGAAACCTGACAGAAACGCTTTAATAAAGTACAAATATTCCTCATCAAGGGCACGTTTTAAGACCAACGTCCCCTCCAAACTGATTTCTTCTGGATAATGAGTAGCTCTGTACTAATTTAAACTGGTGATCATCGTGCCTCAATATCTCAAACTGGTCACAATTTTTCCAGAAAAAAAACTTTATCTGTGATACAGTGGCAGCTGGTGGTTAGATATGGTAAGCATAAATATTTACGGTATATTTACTGCCATAGCAGCACGCTTAGTTAGTTATGTTACCTAATACAAAACTGTTATGCCTAAATTGACTATCTAAACTAGAGATGGTGAGCATCATTGTACAAGTGCTTATTTGCTGTATTTTTAGATATACTGCGTAATACTTTTTTACTATAAAGAAAATAATAGTTTTACTCACCTAAAAATAGGCTGTTACTTTACTTTATTAAATAAATTAGTCTGTTTATTTTTTTAAATTTTTTTTGTTTCGTCCATTCTGTTCAGAATCCTACTCCCAAGAATAACGGTATACACTTTAGATATCAGATACTATACACTAGTTTCTAGTATGTAAAAGTTTATATATGCCTCAGATCAGGTTTATTCTATTTCTGTGATAAATATAAGAGGTATATTAAAAAAACTACATAATATTTATAAATGTTTTTCATAAGCATTTAAAAATAAATAGTATAGTGGATATTAACAGAAGAAAATGCAGTGAGTTTCAGAGAGCCGATGATAACTCTAGTCTGGATTAAAGATCAGGATTTAAATCAGTACTGAGTAGTATCATGTCTTGTTATGAGAGATTTAGGTTTTTTTTAGAAGTATTTTGTATATTTTTGTTCCTCTTAAATGTTTGATTCTGTTGTTGCTGTGGTTATAATAAGGATAAGATCATTTGTTTGATTTCTTGCAGATGATTCATGTCATTGAAGTACAAACCATTGTGTAACTTCAGTTTCGTGGATCTGTACCACTTACCAGCAATGAAAGCCACTCTAATTTAAAAAAATATGGTTGAGCAAAGGGCTGCTTTTGCAAAAGAAATACTGTTTTTTTTATTTTAACTTCCTTCAGTAGATTGTACTTTTATACTTCTACTTGATGTAAGTAAATACACAAGTATTACTTGAGTTGCAACAAACTAGTAGTAATTTTACTTCAGTAAACAACTAATGTGCTTCTTTCACTTTCTTCCACAACTTTTAGTCTAGTCAAGACAACAAGCACATACATACCCAGAGACACACAGGCTTTAGCGACTGTCTATTAGCTCTGTGTCTGTGATTAAAAATTCGTTTTTTACATGTACGCTGTGGTGTTCATCAGAAGGAGTTTAGCCTGGCCTGTATGTGGACATATTTGAATGAGAAAGTAAGTTGCTAAGTATCAACCTAGGTTCCAAATATAGGTGGTAGTTTGTACTAAAGTGCTTAATGGCTGTTAGCCTGGCACTGCTACGTCATGCCATCTTTCCATTTATTTTCAAACTGCTGCAGTAAGCGAAGTCAGCACAATAAGTATTCATCAGGAGCTTAAGCTCACTATGTGCTGTGCCAAGCACTGGTTGAAAGGGTGCAAACCATCGCCATTTGATTTCGGAGCAATGGAAACATTCTCCAGAGAAGTAAATCATACCTCATCCAGCAATTTGATGAACAAAACAGGTTGAGACTTCCAGGAGAAGACTACCTACGCCAAATGTAAATTTGGGTGCAATGACAGGGCTTTTTTTTTGATGATTTGAGCTCCAAAGTCCAAAAAAAGGGAACCTTACTGCTGCATTACCAGTGCACCACAGTTAGAGATAGATATAAGCTAGTTTAGTAGTACGCCCCTGTAGATTCATGCAGGCCATAATCAATAACTCAGCCTATTAATTTTTTTCCATCGTTAACATTACATAGACAACAGTCCCAATTAGCTAATCATTAATAGACTGTGGGATTCTCAGGTGGTGTTACGATCTAATACTCAATTTTAAATCCAATTTCTGTATTCAGGCCTGCAGCACATTCCATAAAAAGTTGGAATGGTAAAGAATTTACCAGTTTGTAATTCTAAAACACACTCGAAAGTCATTTTGGCACAGAGGGTGCAAAATAACAGGTATTATTTTGTTTCATTCCTTCAACAAAGACGTCTTAAAATGTGTAACAAGGTTGTTGGGTCACATTTTTCATTTCCAAATTCTCTACACATTCCCTTTTGTAGACAGGTCAGGGCTGCAGACGGTCCAGTCCAGTACCCGTACACTCTTCTTCCACACGCCTTTATAATGTGGACAGCATGTGGTTTTGTTTGTTTTTTGTCTTGCTGTAAAATGCAGGGATGTCCCTGGCAAAGATGTCATCTTAAATACAGTTTATGTTACTCTAAAATATAAGTGTCCTTTTTTACATTAATTCTGCATCACAGAAGTGTAAATGACCTTTACCCAGGGTCCGGACCTGACCCCATACCATGTCAGTGGACAGTGGTTCTGAACATGGTTAACATGAGGCTTCTTTTTGTGTTTTGTCTGCAGTTGAGGCTTTTTAGGACTGAATTTCATCCAGTATCTGAATGGTTTAATGATATTATGGTCTATTTATGGAGAAATATCTACAGTAAATTCTTTCCCATCTTTATTAGAGAACCATTATTTATAAACATTTGGTGATAAACTGATCATCAACCTTTCCTGGATGCTGGTTTTGAACCAAAGCAGGAATAGAATCACCCGTTTGAAATCATTATTCCATTTTTAAAATGAATTAATTCTCTAAATTGCCCCCGTCCTAACGTTTTAAAAAACATGTATGGAGTTTTCTAAGGTTTTTGAGACGAACTCTAGGCTCTTACTGGGTTAAAGGGATTGTTGAACATTTAGAGGGCACAGCGCTCCAGGTGTCTCACACAGGCCATTACAACAACAAACTGGTGGTTAAAATCTGCAGATGAACACGTGGAATGAAAATACAAGTAGAATTAGAGATTTCTAAAGGAAAAAATATTAATTCATTGATTCATTATGAACGCCGTGCTAAAGATAATAAATATATATCTGTTATCTTTATTTGTAGGTATATAAGTATAACATATTTATCAAAGATGAACACATCCTCACCATAAAGTAAGTAAAAGTTAGGATTAAACCAGGAAACCTGCTGTTGTTTTTATTTTATCATATTTTTTCTTAAGGGACATGCTGGTACTTTACCTGTCTTAACTTTACCTGTCTAACCTGAGTTCACATTCTCACCTGGTCTGCTCTATTCTAGCTAAACGCCGGATTTATTATTATCAATAATCCTATAAATATAATTATAATAATGCCAGGATGAAACTCACTTATCCAGGACAAAGTACAGGTCGAATCCACCGTAGCACGAGGGTCCGTAATTCTGTCCCACACCACCGCTGAGTAATACAAACATCAACACACACGCCGTAACACCACACACACTCATTGCTCTTCCAGCACGGAGAGACGGACCTGCAAAAGTAAAGTGCAGCTAAGAGCAGAGGAGTGTGTGTGTGTGTTTCTGATTCGTCCTGCAGCTGCTCGTAAAGTACGAAGAGTCGAAGAGTTTATGAGGGACTGGGAGGAGAGAGGGAGAGACAGAGAGAGGGAGAGACAGAGAGAGAGAGAGAGAGAGAGAGAGAGAGAGAGAGAGAGAGAGAGAGAGAGAGAGAGAGAGAGAGAGAGAGAGTGAGACAGAGAGAGAGTGAGAGACAGGGAGACAGACAGACAGAGAGAGAGAAAGAGAGAGACGGGCAGAGAGACAATAATTTTGTAGTTATTGTATTTATTTTGTAATTGACATTTGTTGTACTTTTGTACTTTAATTTTTTAATATATATTTTATTTTGTACCCAAGCTTTGGGCAACACGAATGTAAGATTTGTCATGCCAATAAAGCTTTTAAAATTTAATTGAAAAAACTGAGACACAATGAGAGATAGAGAGTCTCTACAGTCATGGGTTAGTGTAAAAATAACCATTACTGTATATTATAATAATAATAAGAATAATAATAATAAGAAGAAGAAGAAGAAGAATAAGCTACTGATATCAGAGTGAAGGTGTTGTTCCTCTGCTTTGGCGGCACATAGTGGTAATACACGGTACTGCCTTCTGAAGTATCGACCAGTACGTAAAAGAGGAGTCAGAAATCAAAGTGTGTGGTTTTGGTTCTGATTGTTGTTGATATTCTTTTGGTGGTTCGAGTTTTTGTTTATATTCTTGTTCTGGTTCTGATTTTGGCTCTGGTTCATATTCTGATTCTTGTTTATATGATTTGTCTTTGGGTCAGTGTTTGAAGGTGAGATTTAGGAAGATCTTTTTTTAGTGTAACAGATTAAACAGTTCGGTTATAAGGTTAGATTTATTTAATCTTCATTTTTTTAATAAATAAGAGAAACGCAATAGAATGCAGAAGAACATACCAAATTCAATTAGACAGTTTAACTACAGGTCAGGGTTTACCTAGTGGACCACCTGGGAAGGTGAACAAAATAATAAACCCCTTAGTGTTCAATGTTGGTACTGCGCTAAATTATAAGCAAAATAAGCAGCACTTAAGATTCTCACCGCCACTAGGGGGAGCTACAGGCAAACATTATTCTGATCCCCACTAGAGGCTGACATTTTTTCAGGAATCCCACGGGTCAGACAATTAACTATTACTCACGTGATTGGGACGGTACAGGATAAAAAAAAAAGTTAACGGGAGCGGGAACCAACAAATAAGACAAAAGACAACCATAGAATAGGCATCGCCATTTTGTCGTTTTTTCCTTTTAGGAGACATACAGTAACGCAATTCTAATGAACTACACGGCCCAGAAGCCAACGGTGCTTCCCACTGGAATTCATAGAACAGCAGCAATGGAGGGAGAAACAGAAGGGCTGCGTCTGAAATCGCATACTTTGTATTCGGACGCACTACATGCTCTCGCCTACTGCTTTCGCATACTGTATAGTATGGAAGTATGCAATTTCAGACGCAACCAAACTCAGAAACTGATGTCGAAAAAAATTGCAACGCAAAGTCAGAAGTAACGATTTATCTGTAAAGCTTCATATGCACTTTTTTCTTTAAAACTCAGGCACAGTATGTGAATTGTGAAGGTAATGCTTTTATGCACATTTGTTGGTTGACAACTTCTCTTGCTTTGTGCATTTTTTTCTTTAGGTAATTTAATGCCTAATGTTTTAAGGAAGTAATTGCTCAATAAATTAGTAATATGTAACTTCATGTTATGTTTCAACAGGGGCTGAGCAGCTGGTCCTCCATATGAAAAACTATAGGGGCCACAGGCCATGTATTATTTATGTTTTGTGGCCTTAAGTGAAGGATTTTTTTATTAAGGCATAAAATGTCTCCCTATATCACCACAAATTAATGGGGATAAGATTAAATTTAATTGTATTGCCTAAAAACTAAAATAAGTAGGAAAAATAGGAGCGGGAGTCATTTGGAATGGGAGTGGGATGGGAGTGGGACAGGACAGGAAGTTTTTTTTCCGGGATTGGCATGGGACAGGAATGAAAATCCTCTAGTCCCCACCAAAAAATAAAATAAAACCAAACGCTCCTTACTGGCTTTTAGAAGCTGACGCTGGCTTTGGTCGTTCCTCTGTATATTTTGGAAATGCATCAGAAAGAGCCTTAAATTAACTTTTATCTATCTAATCAAATAAACACTGTCTTATCGTATTGATTATTTAATTATCCTATTCACCCCAGTATTATTTTATCTTTTTTATGTGTTGTAATTTTCTATTTATCATGTTTTATATTTTCATTATTCTTTTTCGTGCCTGTTTATTTAACATATTTACTATATATTACTTTATTATTATTGTAATTTAATGTAATTTAGTTTATTTCTTATATATCACATTGAGCTGTGGTTCTAGAGATGTAATGCTCCATTATTTAAAAAAAGCGCTATAGAAATAAATTTAAACATTAAAGAAGAGTTCCATGCATTTGGACAGTATTGTCTAAAATGTTTTAATAAAGAGAATAAAATAAAATAAAAAACTTAAATTTAATTTATTTGAAGCCTAGGGCGACAGTGGTAAGGAAAAACATCAAGCACTCAAGAACTCAAAGACCTCTAAATAGAAACAGTGTAGATGAAGTGAATAACGCAGCTTTTACATACAGATCCGAATTATGACCAATGTACAAAGGTGATCCTCAGGGTTTAGGTTTAGGATCTGTTTATCCTCGTTAGTTGATCCTCAAGTTCACTTAATGATCAAACTCCAGTTGAACTATGACTAAGGGAAATTTGTCGTGTAGCTGCACCCCCCTCAAACAGGAATCTTTACCTCCCAGTCTACGTTATTTATTTACGATTTTTAATAACGGAGGGGGAACGAGTTTATGATGTTTAGAATGTGATCAGCACCCTCTGCAGATCAGACCTGGGAAGCAGATAAGGCCAGGACTGTGACTAAGCATCCAGTCATGGCTCTTGTCCCCAGTTAATCTGTCACCATGTGAAAATCAGATCAAACATTGAGTCTGGTTTATGCCTGGTTCAAAGGCTGACTGAAGTCTGACTGTAATAATAATCTCGTATGAGATTAAAGTTTAACGCCAGCGCCACAGAATCACTTATCACTGGTGTTCCATTGAGAGAGGGGGCAAGGTAAAACCTGAGACCTGAGGCAGTAAACGTAGGGTGATATTTAACCCTCCGACAGATCCAACAGCTTCAGGAGTGCCTCTGTATACCGCCGTATCACAATGGTGCAGAAGTCCGTGGTGGTGAGTTTGTCGGTGCTGCTGATTGCTGCCGTCGGGACATTTGTGGGGGTGTTTTTTGGAGTTAGGGGGAAGTCCGGGCCAGCCGGGGACGCGAAGTCATACACGCGGGCTGCCGTAGCAGCGGATTCAGGGCCATGCTCCGAAATTGGCAGGTGAGTCCGGACATCAAGGCATCAAATAAAGCAATTCTGATAAACCTCTGAATTTAAACTCTTCTATATCTGAACGTTTTTTACTTCAAACAGTTTGTTTACCCTTAATTAAAAGAAAAAAGATACAATCGATCTTTAATTCTGTCATGGTTGAGTCCAGCGTCCATCCCTGAGAATCCACGCCACAGCCATAAGAACATCCTGGACTCCAGCAGGGGCCGTTGAAAAAAAAAAGATAGTAATAAGTATTGGTTTGTGGCTGAATTTTGAAATGTTCTCATAAGCAAACGCAGTGCCAGGGCGTCACCAGCAGATGTCACCTGGTGAATTTGTTGAGACTCGAACCCGGGCTCCAGAGTGGTGGTATAATAATAATAATAATCTTATCCCTTATTTCACCAGCAGACATGAGTGCTGAGGCGACATCTGTTGGTAACGATGTGAAACTACGCTTGTGCCTGAAGATTTTACAGATCCAAGTCTTTTTATTATTATATTATTATATTGTTGTCTGATTTATATTACTTCCTTTTTTCATTCTTAGTTGTAAATGTATCGACACCATTCCAACTTCAGATTGTTTGCCTGATTGTGCTATCTGGGTTTTTATACAGCTTTTTTGATCAGTTTCCACATAGCTACGCATTTTTCCACATTTTTTCCAACCTGCTCAGATGCCATAGAAACTGCCTAGTAACCACCTTGGATATCAAAGCAACCACCTAGCAACCATCTAGAACTACCATTGAAACAACTGGAATTCATAGCAATTACCTAGCAAGCACATTTAACTGTAAAGTGTGAGTGCTTATTAAAAAAAATCTCAAGAACCACAAACAAATAGTGTACTAAACTAGTGTAGGAGAGTATTAAAAAATACAGAATGGGACACAGATTGGTACAGTTGGTGTTTGGGATGTACCCACTGTGGAGAGACAAAAAATTAAATGTGAAAAAAATGTGAGAGTGGTAGCAGTTTCCTAACTGAATTCTTTATTTTTTCTTGCCGTAACAACTTACTCTTTTGTGTTATAGGGATATTCTGCTGAAGGGTGGTTCTGCTGTAGATGCAGCCATCGCGGGATTGTTGTGTGTGGGTTTGATGAACTCTCACAGCGCCGGTATTGGTGGAGGAGTGTTTTTTACCATCTACAATGCTACAACAGGTACACACACACACACACACACACACACACACACACACTATACCCCCAATCCACAAAAACACACACAAACTCACAATCACAATAGTTATTCACAGTTATTTTTCGTAATGCTGTTCCAACATTGCATTTTCATGCGGTTTGCAGTAGTAATATATAGTTATATGGAACAATATACAATAAAGCCAGGAAGAGGCGTGTAAGAGAGGAGTGTAGTACTGTAAAACAAGCAGTTAAAATTTGTGCTCAAGCTTTTGAAAAATTGCTATTGACATAAGAACACATGATCAATAGTTTCCTGGGCCAGTGAGAGTTGTCACTGCTTGTAAAACATTTAATCAGACAGATATAAATGGCACACATGGTCTCTACACAGTGCCTTCCATGTTAATGAGCCAGTAACCGGAGTGCAGTCTGGCATGTAGCAATGCATGATCCATCATTGACCCTAAGCTATCGCCCATACTCTCTTTCTGTCAGTCCCTTCTTTTTGTATCTCATGGCTTGACAGTTCTGACTAATGTCTTTTGGCTAATTAGTCAACAGAATGATGAATGTTGACGCTGAATACTATCTGTAAGCGCAATTGCGAGGCACAGTCATTCAATAGTACAAAGCTTGTACACAAGAATGTGTCCTACGTCTTTATGGAACAACCTAGTTGTGCTGTGTTCTATACTGTGAATAGTGTCATATTTAAAGCACAAAAACACTGTTTGCACTACAAAAAAACCCAGGCTTTTACTATCAAACACTATAAATGTTAAAATAAACTAACATACAGCTTTAAAATGATGGAAAACAAGAGATATAAATTGTTGAATTCCACCAACATGTTCAAGAAAAAAACAGGCAAATGTGCACCACAAATATAAAACTTCCAATAAGAAGGGCGTCTGAGAATTGTTCAACACTGGACAAATGTAGAGAAATGTCCTTCTGGACTATTTTATTTCTTAAACAACTGATTTTTCAAATTAAGAGCCTACTTTACACATAATTCTAGTTGAAGATATTTTCTTAAATTCTTGTCTGCCCTTGCGTCTTTTCCGTGCACTTTCTTGCTACAGGAACATTTCTGAGTCTTAACAACAATTGCCTACATGCTACTGGTGTTGTAGTTGGAAGTGGGGTTAAAGGTGGGGTATTCCTTCAAGAGGATTTTTTTTTGCATGTATGGGAGTCTGAAGAATCATAGAAATGAAGAACGAGACATGTCTTAGCATTTCTGTTCTTTATTCCTTATTTCTCAGCCAAGAGCCTCATTTAGATTTTATCAGTCAACGTACGTGTGTGTGTGTGTGTGTGTGTGTGTGTGTGTACACACGTGTGCGTGTATGTATGGGTGCGCATATGTGAAAGTGTGTGGGTGTATTTGCGTGCCTAGCCCAGGGCTATTACAATGAATCATTAACAATTTCAGAGCAGCACTCTTGTTCTTTATTTTCTCATGAACCCATGATATTTGTTCTTTACTTCTAGCTTCTTCTTACGTCTATCTAGTGAATGTCATGCATAAAAGAGCTTCCAGATAATCTGAGATGATTTATATTAGGTTAGGCTTTTAGATGGTGAACTAGAACTGTTTGACTACAGTATCTGCACCGCAGTACTAAATTAGTCATGGATCTGAAAGCATTGTGAGCAGTTCTTTAATCTTGCGATGGGACATCACTGGACTCTCCCTGTGACTGCATACATATGTGTGCTTTTCATATTGTATTCAGTGTCTGTAATGTGTCATGTTTAAACAAACTCTCTTGAGATTAATGTATTGTGACCTCAAGCAATTCTGGGTGCCCAGAGTCCTGTCTGGTCTGTGCTTGTGTGCCAATTTGCATTCGACTGTACCAAAAAAAGAGAAAACATGTAAATGTTCTTTCCATGCAGCATTTGCATAAAAAATAACACTTAGTCACATAGCACCCAGACACCAGCAGGGTTTACAAGTACTGCAACATTCCATTAATAATTGACCTGAATGATTAATTGGAATAAAAGCATATGTATAAATCTTAATCTGAACAGTGTAAACCAATGGGAGCAATGAAAGAATGGGTAATCCTATCTGATGATCTGCTAGATGCAATAAAAATGTTCCTGCAAGGTACATTACCGGCAAGAATACATTACATATTATAAGAGGCAGAGGTGTCCAGCTAATATTTTGAACACTGTTTCCACACTGAACCAGTGTATGCTTTAATACATTTAGGAATCTACACTAGGTCAGTTCATTTGTAATGATAATGAACAAACAAACCATTCAGTACATCCAATCCATACTTATTAAGGGATCAAAAGGTGCCATTACAAGCCAGACCCATTTCTAGGCCTTTACATGGTTACTATTTTTGTATCAAAAATGATTGTTAAGAACTTGAAAGTTTACCCATTAAATATTGAATTTTCGGATAATAATTCTAGGCTGCCAAAGGTAGTTTGTTTGTTATTGACAACAAATTATAAAGATACCAGTAAAGAATGATACAAGTGGGTTTATCTTACAAAGACGATGTTCTTATATCAAATGCACTTTGCAGAACTAGCAAGCAGATTGAAACTTTACAGTGCATGCAGAACCAGGCTGAAGCAGGTGTGGGTACACTTGGTATTAATATAATATTAATATTGGTTTTGTCTAAAATGTTTGGACAGATGCCTTTTATGTGCATAAATCAACATTTGCTGTTGTTACATGATCATTAAGATATTATGTTGAAGTGTGGATTTCATAATTTCTTTCAGTGTTGCACCTACCCCTTGCCTACGAGCCACTCCATTACCCAAGATTCAAGAGTCCTGGTTCTCCCAAGGTTTCTTTTCACATTTAGGGACAATTTCCTTGTCGCGGTCACCCTAGCCCACTCTCAAAACCTTAAGGCTTTGATAATTACTCTTTTATTTAATGTATAATCCAGATCATAGTTTGATGGT
Source organism: Parotocinclus haroldoi (assembly GCA_034779995.1). Taxonomy (NCBI): domain Eukaryota; kingdom Metazoa; phylum Chordata; class Actinopteri; order Siluriformes; family Loricariidae; genus Parotocinclus; species Parotocinclus haroldoi. The sequence goes on from JAUZST010088708.1 coordinate 16,672, forward strand.
TCTAAATGCATTTTAGCCACGTGTTAATAAAGTGTTAATGCATTCATCTCTCAAAGATACATCTGTCAGACATATCCAATTCACTAGATTTAAACTTGCAATGCCTGTGTGTGTTTCCTTTTTGACATAAACACTTTAGTGTTTTATGTAAAATGTTGAGCAATGTTAATATTCTGAATAAAGCATCAAAACAAAGCTGGCGGCAGGCTGGTACATACAGCAAACGGGTCTCAGTTTAGCAGAATTGAAATATATTAATCTAATTTTAAATCCTTTTGGATATGGCAGAAATAATGAAACAGATTAATGAAAACTATGCATTTAATACTAAATGACCACCAGGTCTTCAGGTGAGTTTCAGCGATAACTTGAATATAGGTTATAAAACAGCTTTGCAGCATGATTGGAAACATATGGGAAACTTATACCATCTTAGATTTAAACGTAATGAGGAAAATTGTGATCATTATTTCACACACATACCACTGGAAAAAATAGTATTGAGATTCAAATAATAATTTTTGACAGAATCAGAGTGCTGTAATGTTTGTTTTATATTTAAGTTAAGTGTAAAATTTAGGCATTTGATTATGCAGGAACCTGTGGATGTACAGTTGTGTGGGAAAGTTTGGGAACTCTTATAAATGTTATATATTTCTGCATAAATAAGACCTAAAACATTATCTGATATTCACAGAAGTATCAGTAAATAAGAACTTAACCAGTTAAACAAATGATGCAAAAGACTGTATTTATGTATATACCAGTGTCTAGTTAAGTTAGGTGTTGTTAGTTTTGTATGCAGATTGAAATGATCATAGATACAAGATTGTATCGTTTGTGGTTACAAGTTTACCTCAGCGTGTGTGTTAATTGGTATGAAGTCACGTCACGTGTGTTTACTTAATACGTATCTACCCCAAAACACCCAAAAGAAATGTTTCATTTTGTTTTTTGATAGTGGATATCTCTGTATTATGAAGTATTTTAAAAAGAAATTGTTGTTTTTTCTCTTTTTAACACAGTATTGTAACCCATTTGTTTGTTTTTATAGTATTCTCATCCAGTGTGATCGTTCTGCTTGCTGTGTTTAGACTGGAAAGAGACTAATCCTGAACTAAACCAAACATAGCATACCACCCAAAATCCACCATGTCTGTAAATCAGGTTATTGGAGATGTTATTATAGGGTGCTTTTTTGTTCAGCTCAAGTGGGTACTGCCAAGTACACATTCAAATTCTTGAGGAAAACTTGCAGCACTTTGCAAGACAACTGAAGATGCGCAGGAGTCCAGCACAAATATCAGATATCAGATGGTCAGATATTTCTGATATGCTAGCTTGCTTCCAGAAATGTATCACACTTAATATTTGATTGAATGTGTTGCACAGGATTATATTCACTAAATATCTGAACCTAAACCTGCAAACTGTGTGTTTTTATAAACTGACTGTAAACAGTGTAATCAGCCATTACTCAGCGGTCCTAACTCTGCCTACTGTCAGTCACCAGTTTTATCTGTCTCTAGCATGATCAAGCAGAACACCTGAGCCGTACCTGTTTCTGTCAGTGCATTTCACCGATACATGCTCTTTACTCACCGATACTCATACTCTGCATACTCTTTAAATTATCTAAATGTCTTACTGTTATCCACCTGACCTCACTGAAATAAGAAATATGGCCAACTTCTGACATGGAATGCATTTACTTGCACTGCAAAAATCCAACTATGGCTTAAGAGCATGTAAACGCACTCACTGTTTGCCGTTTGTCATCTTTTCGAGACATCCGGACTTTTTAAAGCTAAACAACCTAAACTGCGAGTCCACTCAGTTTATGGGTAGAGACCTCGCTTATTATTACTATATTATATTAATATTATTTACCTAATTTTACTATTACTACAACTTAATTATTTAGTTAACATCTAGGTCACCCATGGAGGATAGCTCCCTTTTTGAGTCTTGGTCCTCCCTTGGTTTCTTCCTTCTTTAGTCAGGAGGTTTTTCCTTTCCACTGTCACTCTAGGCTTTTTAAGATAATATATATATTTAATACACTATTGTAAAGCTGATTTGAGACAATGTTCCATTGTAATAATAAAAAATAAATTTGATTTGTGGCGCTAGAATGCTTAATGCAATGTGTGCATGCACAGTAGTCTGCCTACCTGATATAAAGTGAGTGGCAAAATTAATAATAGTAATAATTATAATATTAATAATGTCTGATTGTTTTAACAATGTCAATGCACATTGTTAAAATATCAATTACGATATTACAGTAGTCACTACATATCACATACCTCCATTATATATTGTTAAATATGGGAAGAGAAACAATCTACAACAGGTAACACAGCTGCTGTTGTTTTTGCACCAGTTAGTGCTACTACTATCTAGAGAACGTTTTGGACATGTGAGAAAAGTCCAGACTGGTGGGAGTGAATTGTGGCTGGTTTCACATATGCAGAATACCTGTCTTTGACCACCTTACTATGGCAGACTTTGAACTTAATGTTTTGGAAAGTGTGGCTACTGATCTGAAGAAAAACAACTGGTGGAAGAGAACGTCTGCAACGTGCTGCAAGTCTGTGATATTCTGCTTGTCCCACCTTTTTGGTCACCAGCTACAACAGATACATCTGTGTATTGAAGTCAGAATGTTACATTACCAAAAAGGCACCAGATTGTTATTATTTTTAAAGTAAAACAGTTTCAGGGACAGGTGGGGCTTCTCACAATGTGGCGAAACAATAGAAGGCTTACACATCCCTGTAACACTTCTATCAGAAAAGGCACATTTTGATACTGAAAGCACATTCCGTTTACACTTGTGTTAAATGTGGTCAAGATGCATATCTGACCACCTCTGAATGTAGTTTCAGTGACCCAATAACATCGAGTGTTGGGTGTAGTTTCAACTGGCTTTTTCATGCAGTCAAATACATGATCCGGTGTCAATGCAGTCCCTAAGTCAGAGTTTTTCCTGTTATTTTATTTGTTGTGTATGTGTATATATATAATTATGTGTG
>JAUZST010088719.1:0-19706 GCA_034779995.1 Parotocinclus haroldoi
CACACACACACACACACACACACACACACACACACACACACACACACACACACACACACACACACACACAGAGTCACACACTAAGGGCCACTCTAGAGACACTAATTAACAGTCTTTGGACTGTGGGAGAAAACCAGAGTAAACCCACTCAGACACAGAAAGGAGCCAGGCCGCTCCACCCTGGGATTGAACCCGGGACCTTTTTGCTGTGAGGCAGCGGTGCTACCCACCAAACGGCCCCCAAAAAATAATGCAGATTTTTTTTAATTAACTGAATAAACTAATATTAGTAAATAAGACACAAAATTGCTGAACATAAACAAACATTTATTCAAGCTTGAAATGCCCTGTCGCTGTATTTTTTTTTAACCTAAAACAAAAAGTACAGGTAGTCCATGTTGTATGATGGCCTGACTTTACACTGGGACAATAATAACACAAATTCAGGTGATACACTGCTGTGTTCCTGGCGGGAGAGTGAGAGTGTGATGTAGGGAGTCATGTGGCAGGAGTGTATTGAATGTATTTAAGAAAATCCAGTGTTTTGACAAATAAAAGTTTTTGTTTCATCACATTACTCCAAGAATTAAAAGATCCATTCAGTACCTTATAATAAAAGAAAACTTATGTTAATGATTTTGCCCAACTCCAGTTTAATTGCTTTAAGCACGTTTGAGGTACTTGCGCACTCTTCTGTGCAGGATGAGGCAGTGTGTGAGGTAGGGAGTGACATAGTAGGAGTAATAATCATTTAAAAATGTAGTGAGGAAGAGCTGTGTACAGCACATCTTAAACTCAAAATTCAACTTATGATGGATTAGTTAGAACCTATCCTCATCGTAAATCGGGTTAGCAGTAAATAGTTTTATAGCACTTGGCCACAAGATGTATCACTCAACAAATGTGTACATACTTCCAAAAAATAGATAATGCCAGAGTAATACACATGGCTGAAGCATCTTTTTTTCGTAAAGCCAGTCCAGTTAAGAGCAGTAAGTGAGAGAGAGAGTTTATCTTCTGATAAATGGCCCCGCCCTCGTAATGTTTTCTCAGCATCTCTTTGTTTTAGTCACTCTGTGGTTTCGGTTTATAAGCTACATGTTATACAGAGTTTCTCTGCATTTTCTCTACCCTTTATGAATATCGGCCATATAAGCCCAGTCAGTCTAAATCAGTCTAAATGCCATTAATCAGCCACTAGTGGCAGCACTGGTGCTCAGCCTGTGAAGGAGGAACTTCTGGCCCACATCACATGGCTCCAGAACTCAGGGGAGCACCAACATGCAACATGACAGACAGCACTTGCCTGACCACAGGCCATAGTCGAACCAGTGTCAGTTCAGTGGTAAGGAGGGGTTCTAGGTCTCTGGGGAGGGACCACCCCTGGTCTCCATCACATAATTCTTTGGTCTGAAGTCCAGCATCTCCCCAGTCGAGCCACCCATTGGCATTTATAAATAATCTCCTGGCTGACATCAGCCTCTGTTTAACTCGCACACCCACACTACCCGGTGTACCGCTGTAACCACTCCACCGTATGAACCATATGCTCATACCTACGATGTGCCAAAGGTGAACAGACAGGTTTTCACACATTGAGTATGAAGACAAAAAATGGTTACCCTTGCTCAAATTATGTTTTGGTTGCTTTCTAAGTGGTTAGTTCTAGAACCTCACTGCTCCAGAACCCTCTGGTTTGATTCCCAGACTGGACTAAGCCTTTGTGGAGTTCACATGTTCTCTGCACATCCATGTGGGTTTACTTTGGAAGTGAATATTCAAATAATGAGAGCATTGTATCAAAACCCGCCATCTTTCTGCAATGTACATGTAATATATTGGTGCTAAATTCTGTCGTCTGTGGATTGCCCGGGATTTTGCCCCTCGTTCGTCACGTGTACCAATGTGTGTGCACTACGATGTGCTCGAGCGTACACTGACTCACAACTGTTTCTTCCAGCGCTAAATGCCACAGTATGACATGTAATTAACTACTAAATAAAACGAAAGTGGAGGGTGTAGGTGGAGAGTAGAATATGGCTCTGAAAACGTTGATCTGACTGTCAACAAACAAATTTGGATATTATATTTTACCTGCAAAATTCGAATGAATATACATTTTAAATGTAGATGTTCGATTCAGACATGAGCGGAGGCCAGGTCATGCACGTAAAGGTTTTACTGATGTTCCAAGTTTAAGCTTTCGTTTGAATTTATGGAACAAAACAGATCATCCGAATATTTGTTACAATATTTAGTTGAATAAAGAAGAGTGAATTTAGAGATTCTACTGTATTAGTATTGCTCTATACTACTGGGATGTACCAAATATTTGACAACTTAACTAATTTGGCTGAAAATGGCAAAAAAAAAAAAAAGGTTTTTTTTTTTATGTTCGGCGGAATAAGTGAAAAGAGGGAATCATTCAGACCGAACAGTGATGTTTTGAACACCAACCAGCGTGGAGCGAGGCGCTCTGTGTAAATGCAGCAAACATGTCAGCTGTATAGAAGCAGGGCTCCACAGGGACTGTGTTTTGTTTGCATTTGCTACGTGGCTTGATGTAAATGTTAATTCGCACCTTCTTTTTAAAGAACGAGTGCGCCAAGCTCCCATCGCTTTTACCTCGTGTTCATCTGCTCTGTCTTACAACCCAGCGAGTGTCCTTGCTACCTACCTCCTATGCTTTCTTACCGACAGTGGGACCCTAAGACTGGTTAACGAGACGGTGCACCTTGATTCACTGATTACGCCACGCCCTCTGCACGAACTTCAGCAAAGTTTTACAGGTCTGGGTTTTAGTCTTTGTTTTTTTTTCCGGTCTTGATTATCACCTTTTGCGTTTCCATTACTCGAATACAGGTGATTTTTGGTTAGATTAATCTGGTTTCGGCATGTACGTGTTTGATGCTAGGCGTCGTGTTCATCAAAGACCGCGGCAAGCCTTTAAAGAGGACTGAGAGCTAGAGGTGGTTCAACCTGGAAGAGGTTTTGTGATGATCTAGGGATGTTTCATTTTGAACAGGTCCTTTAGTTGAGGCGGCAGTACGTTTGAACCCAAATGCTTGCAGTATGCTTCTGGACAAACAGGTTTAGCCTTTAACTGTTTATCTTACCGAGCAACATAACATTCCTATCCCTGTATTCCAGGATGACAATTATCACGTTCACAAGGCTACAAATGTGACTGACATGATGAACATTCAAGAGTAGTCACACATCTGTACTGGCCGGCAAAATGCCCAGATGTGAATCCTCTTTCAAATCTGTGGGACCGCCTCAAACAAGACGCTCGGTTAAAGTGTGGCTGAACATCGATGTTGCCTGCATCCAGAAACCTGTCCAGTCCGGGCCAAATCCAATCGCAGCTGTTATTCATGCTCGTGGAGGTATTACATGCTGTTAGGTACGTTTCAGCTACAGGTGAAAAATCAAAGTGCTTTTATCAGGTTTAGAGAGTTAAGTCAGGGGATTTTTTTATTTACTTTTGAGGAGCCGTTAGAGTAGAGCTGAATCATGTTTTCTGCACCCTGCTTCACTTTGAGCTCGATGTGGATCTGTTTCTTCAGAGCTGCCAGACGACCCTCGCTGTTTGGTGTATCCGGTGTCAGAGGGCATTCTAGGAAAATAAAATGGCAGACACATCGTAAATTAGATTGATTTAAAAAAAAAAAAAAATATCGCATGGGTGAAGATCTGTGCTCCGTCTCTCAACTGTGCCTTTTAAGCATGTTTAATGCAACTTATGCTAAGACATGTACAGTACAGTCCTCTAGATACGAACCAGTTCCATTCAGAAGTTTGCAACATATATTGCTCATAAAAATTAGGTGACACTTTAAAATGAAATATCCCATAATTAAACATCCCCTAATTTTTGTGAGCAGTGTACTTAGCCCAAGCACCCAGTTTGTGAGCTTCCAACACCTGATCTCGCTTACTTTCATTCGGGTGTCCACTGTTATCGCCAGATGATTTCTGCTTTTCCACTTAATACCAGGAATTCTGGGTTTAAAACAGCACAGTAATCCTTCTAAAGAAGGTACATACTGTACACAGCCGGTGTCACAGTCTTACTGGACTACACTACCCATCCCCCATCACTCCTTCCAGGCTATCCCTGCATCACCTTTACTCATGTTCCGACTTCCTGATTTATTTCTAGCTGTTTGGTTTCTGTCTTATTCGTTTGGCTAGTTAACTCCTGCATTCCTATTGTTTAGTGCAAAAAAAAATGAGTGCGTTTCACTTCTCTATGGTTCGCCCCTCTTTGGTTTCCCCTCTTCCTCATGGAGAATCGTGCCATTTCTGTTTGCTGTGTTGTGGACTGTTGGTTGACTCTGTATGACCAGGTTTTAGTTTCATTACTGCACTCAGTTCTCCAGTTTCTTTAAAAAAAAAAAGCTCTGCTCTGTACCGGGGATGGGGATAACAAGGCATCAACATATGACATTTATCATGGTACCTTGTCCAAGATAAGGATGATGATACTCGTCATTCTGTGATACCCAGTATAGTCATAGGCAGTCCCCTGTGATAGATCACAGTATGTGTGTGCTTAAGATTTATTCCTGAACTAGCAGAAATCATATATTAATTCATGTTAGTTTCACAGAATCTGTCAACTAGTAGGAACAAACGTACAACATTAAGTCAAGTCATTTATTTCTATAGCGCTTCTTACAATGACGGCAAGGAAAAACTCCCTGAAAGTAGAAGGAAGAAACCTTGGGAGGACCAACGCTCAAAAAGGGACCCGTCCTCCATGGGTGAACGTTAACACACCTACACTGACTGACTTGTCCATTTCTGTGCGAGTCACCATTCCAATGTAAAATAGTTAACAGCCAGAAAGCAGAACAGTTCTGAGGTTAAAAAGGTCTTAAAGCAGAAAGCAACTGACTGAAATCTATTAAACTGAGTACATCAAGCAACCAAATAACAACACGAAAAGGAAAATTAATTAATAACAAGCATTACAAATAAAGTTACTGTTACATTTCGATGTCTAACAAGCAAAAGCAACTCATTTTGTGCAAACTTGGGAACAATTCAGTCTTTATCGACTTTTTGGTTTCATGTAAACTGGACACTTTTCAATTCTTCATATATGCACGTTCTTCTACAAGATCGGCAACTAATCAGCAAGCTCAGTGGAACTGCATTTGCATTGCAATTCACCCCTGTGAGCTTCTTTTCCTTCACCACTATTAATATAAGTGCCCTAATTAAAAAAAAAATCATCCGTTAAGCTAAACAGGAGAGTCCAATTTCAGCACCTGCATGTTTAAATACAAATATAGATATTTGGAACCAACGTATCAATAACAATAACTTTGACATAACGATATTTTGCCCCGTCCTCACTCTGTGCCGGTTTCTAGTGCATGGCAGCCAGTAACCCAACCGCTTTACGACTGAAACCTAGTAAACAGCGGCGTTGTGCTCGCCTCCTCCAAGTGCCAGAGACGTGAGCTTACTGCATCAACATGCAGCTTAAAATTTTCACTTTTGCACCAATTTACATAATATTTCATTTATTGCACATGCCCGTTCATATCTTTGGCAGTTTGTTACTCAAAGGTTAGCATCTAGGGGACTTATCACATGTGATGTATTCAGTAAACATTAAACTCCTCTGCTTCGAATAAATTCAACTCTCAGTGGATTTGTCAGTACGTATTTCCATCGGAAAATCGGGGTCTACCTGGACAATTTCTTATTACCCTTGCAGTATAACCTACACATAAACACGTTCATTAATGGGAGTTGATGGAGGAATTGAAAGCTATAGAAACAGCGGGCTAATGGAAAAGTGCCTTCCTGTAACCTTGCCAGTGCGAGTGGCACTAAACGCCACTTTGCTGTATAAATCACAGCACCTTTACCTAGAGGGTAAATACTAGGAAAGTACAACAACAAAAAAAATATATATGCATACTACAAACCCTGATGAAAGCTTGTGCAGTTACAACAATACGAAAATGTGGTTTAACAGCTTGGTGTCTTGCTCTACTGGCTCTGGGCAGAACAGGTTGATAAACTCGACCAACCGAAGACAAGGGTAGCAACTAGCGTAACGGAAAAGCCGCAGCAATGACAGGCGAGCTTAGTGATTCATGTCCAGACTAGAATTGCATGCAACGCAGTGAACTGTTACACACACACACACACACACACACACACACACACACACACACACACACACACACACACACATATACAGAGAGAAGAAACCTGTTGGGCTTCTTACACAGGATCAAGAAGACTCAGCTCCTAACAAAGGCAATTAATCAGCACAATAAGTCGAGATCTGCTTTAAGTCTTCAGACATTTCCTATCTAAACGGCTGTCTTAGACCCTGAAGCACACAGAGTACGACAAAACAGATTCCACCCCAACTGCAATGGACCTCACAACAGACCTACTGGACCAGTGCCAACATTACAGAACGAAGAGGAACTGCTCGGGTTCACGTCAGAGTTATTCTGATATTAAGCAGATGATAGTAGGTTTCAATCTGCCCTTTTCAATTACAGAAGGCAAACCACAATCAAACAGAGATCTCTTATTGTTTGATGGCTGTTTAGTGGTTGTCAGGTGGTTATTAGTGTGGTTGCCAGGGTCTATTTATAGGTTGCACAGCAAGGACACACTGAATGGTCCAAAGTCTCCGGTTGTGTTCTGGTAAATTTGGTCATTTGGACATTTTGTCAACATGCCGCTTTATGACGAGACAAATACATACGATAAATAAACTTAATTAAGATCAGACCAATTACGCGTGTCACTAAAAAGGTATTTTTCTTTACAAAGCAACACTGCCGCACGAGGAGCTGATTGTGTGCAAATCGTGCGATATTAACACGGAACGGGATTGCTTTAAGAAGGCAATACAGTAGAGCCAAAATTATGGCGACTAACAATAACGAGAGGGCGCTAATTGAAACACACCAGGATGGAAAATAATCCTGCAATTAGTTTGGAGCGACATAACGTACGGCACAACCTGAAGAAAAAGAAGTGACAGGAAGGAGATTCACAATGACAAAGTGCTAAAGACAGAGAGGATCAGTGAAGGACAAAAAGATTCGTGAGAGGGAGAGAAAGATCCACAAGAGAGAGGAAGCATTTGTCAGAAAGAGGGAAGTCCGATTTAACAAGTGCAGAGTTCATGAAGAAGTTCATAAATATCTTTAAGAAAACTTGATGAACGTATATTCCGACATATTGACGCGGATATACAAGTATGCATACAGATATTTACACAGATAAACGTTCAGCGCAACAAATCGTTAACCGGACATTACCATAAACACACATATAAAAGGCACAACAAAACGGCACGCGCGCAATACGTAAATGCGTCAGAGATACTGCCGAGTGAACAAAACGACTGACACTTTTAGACGAACAAAGGGAGAACATGCATGTAGTGGGAGCACAAACAAAGTAGTACTACTTACAATAGGACAGGCACAAATAAAATACTTGGACATACAGATATTCACATATTCACATTTACAGCTTGGTATACACAAGTCATCCACATAAACGCAACTAATTTACACAAAACAGCCTTTACACACATCAGCTGAGTTCAATCCCAAGTCCAAATGTGAACGAACGAGCAAGCCAGCACATTTACTGTGTGTTTACAGCCGCAAAGTCTGACATTAAATACAGACTTCTGTTTCCTCTTATAATTTATTATTAATGTTAAGACCTTGGTTAAAGTGATCAAGTGGACGCACAGTCATCTGTTGGTCGCTAAATGGCGCTTACCAGTTTTAATATCAGCTCAGTTGTTTGGTAACGATCGGCCGGCCGCTGGAAGCACCACTTCCTGTGGCCCCGAGTCTGAACTGGACTTGGCCCTTTTACCAGCACACAATGAATTCCCTCTCTCAGCCTTTCTTTCTGTATTAAGTAGGGCTGTCAAAATTCAATTTGTTTTCACACTGTTAATCACAGTCTCGCTACATGATTAGTCAGATTAGTCACCTGTACTTACGGCCTGTGCCCCGGTGGCCCTTACTCCTGGATGCTCTTTTTTACATCAGCAGATGCCTCACAGAAACACACTATACATCACAGCTTACTGTAGCAGCGTGGCTGGTGCACAAGAGCTTTCACATTTGGCTTTTAAAAAAAGCTAATGACGTGATTATTTTGCATTAGTGATAAGTGCTGTTGTGTTTTCAAGTTTATTTAATTATTAAACAGAAGTCAGCACATTTTACCAAAGTTTTAATCAACCACTCTTATGGCTCTGTATCGCTATCTAAAGAAATAAAAAACATTTCTTTGGTGTCACCAGCAAGCACAAATGTGATTAACTTATCAGTACTGAATCAGTACTTTAATATTCAGACACCCCTATTTTAAGGGTGTATGGAGGTTCAAGGCAGTTCTTTCATTGAATTTTACGCGCAAGCCATTGTAAAACTGTAAGAAGGCTTATTTGTGCCTGCCAGTGCACAGAACTAGCTAACCTTTTAAACCTTTTATCACAATGTCATTGCACATCAATAAGGAAGCTATTGTTGCTTGCTTGCATTTTAGTGCCATAAAATTAAAAAAAAAAACCTCACTCGTGCTGGTCCGGCTTTTGAGAAATGAAACTTGAGGTCACTCAGCAAGTTAGCAATACGTGATGCGTAATAAGTCACACCAAAACAACACTGCACTGCACAGAAATTTGGAATTAAATGTAGGAGAATTGTATCAGCGAATAACTGAAAGAGAGTTCACATGGTTCTTCAGTAGGCACAAACGCGTATCATTGTTCAGATATTAACTAAACCCCCGAAATCTTATTTTATGGCCTAGTACACTTCAGCACCACGAGCATTCAAATATTAAATATTAAATAATATTTTTTTTAAAAACGCAAGCATGAATGATTTTACGGCATGATCCAGCACAAGCAGAAATGCATCACATACACTGTAGATAGAGGTCGCAAATCCCAAGTTACTGTGGTAATATTCAAATAACTCGAGTCCCTGCTAGAAGTCAAGCAGGTCTCAATTCTAACCACACAAAGTTACGACTCAGTTTCCACACTTAAATCCGACAAATGTCAGCAGTCACACAGGGTTGAATTTCATTTTCAAATTCAAGGTATACTGTTTCATTTCCTCTTGGACGTTCGTTTAATTCAGCCGTCAGATTCATCATGACAATCATTCAGGGTGAGTCAAAATACACACCCTTTTATTTTAGAAACAATAGAGAAAATGTGAAGACACCAGCAAGTAGGGGAAAGGGGGGGGGGGGGAGTTTGGATCGTTACGGTTATGGCCAGTTCTTGGCCAGAATTATGGCTCAGAAATCAACTGACACGATACATATGATACATACATATTTGCAATATCTCGTGTGGTTCAAAGGTTTTCAACACAAAGTCCAAATATTGTTGTTCCTCACAGGTCGTCACTGAAGATGGAACTGATAGGGAGCAGTAGGGAGGAGGACTTTGAGGAGGCTCAAGAGTTCTCTGATGCAGACGAGAAACAGTCCTGAAGAAATGTTCACTGGATAGCCGAATCACTCAAACTAAAACTCCTACCTTGGTTCGTCAGCTACCTGTGACGAACAACTAAATTTGGACTTTCTGTGTCGGGGGGGAAGGGGGGGGGCAGCTGCCGTATCATAGCAACAGACTTCAAAAAACAACAACCAGAAAAATCAACAATTTCCACACAGCACTGTTACATCAATCATAGCCAAATTGAATTCAAATTCAGTGACGCACCGTCACTGTCGGTGCCATTTGGCACTCTTGGGTGACCATACACCCTACTGAACAGTCAATGTGGGGGCACACTTGTCCAGTTTGTCAGCTTCTGTTCACCCCCATGAATAGATCACTTACTACTCAATCACTATAACTATGTTTGACTCTCATAATCGAACGACTTTCTTTGACCTTTTCTGATGATCTTGTTTAATGAAATAAATCAAATACTTTTTTTTTAATTGCTTCACAATCATTATGAAATATCCCTTCATTTTTGTGCGCAGTGTACACCAAAACAACCTGGAAATATAGGAAATGCGTTTGAGGTATTAGAAGCAGAAGAAGAGAAAACAACTTCTAAAAAAGAAAACAACTTGTAGAGGCTACAGTGTGTTTTCAGTGTGACCTCCTTACAATAGAGCAATAGCAACATCATGGCAGCTTCACTGGGATGCCAAGTTGGCCCTTTTGAAACCGTTTTACAAGGAGGTCGAACCAAATACAGACTTTAGTCTGCAAAACCGTTTTGTTCATCGTTTTAGTTTTTTTTTTTTTTGGTGAAGATATTTCCTGTATTTTCCGTTTAACTAAAGAGACTGAGAAATAATTATATATGATCATGATACCATTGCTGAAACAAGTCTAACGGTGGCCTAAGACCATGCACACAGTGCTGTTCATATTAATTACAATATATAATATAATAATAAAAAATATGATGAAAACTAATGAGTAGAGGGCAGCAAGCTTTAGATCACGCTTTTGTATCCCGTTATTCTATTGCAGCCAATATTATGTCTCAATTATTTACTTCTGATAAATGGTATGGTCCAATGAATAACTTGTATATTTAGTGAGTGAATCGTTGTGTTTTAGTCTCGTTACAGGGCTGCAATGTTACTGAATCAGTGAGAAAAGTCTGTGTGCTGGTTCAATTTATGTTTGAACACTGGCAAGTCAAACTGGACTAGCCGTTTAAACTAACCAGGAGTTTGATTACTCTCTAATTTGGAGTAATTATGATATTTTGTAACATCTGTATCATATAGTTCAATGATTCATTGTGTATTTACTGTCGTTTTGGGTATTGTCTGTAACTAGCGGTGCACCGGTGGCTTGGGAGAAATGTGTGTTTGTGCTGTGTTAAACCAAGGTCTTACAGAACTGCTACATGAAACTCGACATTCCAGAAAGAAAAAAGGCTCCACTAATAAAACAATGTTAAAAAAAAATATATTTCTTATCTGAACACAGCAAAGCAGGCAGTGTTGGTGCCTCAGAGCTACCCAGGTCTCGTCTTCGTTTCCAGCTGCTCCTAAAACCACCTTAACTATTATTATTGGATTATAGTGTTATTGGATTAACTATTCCAAACCATCCATGGCTGTGAGCGAGTAGACGAGTAAAATGGTGAATGTGATGACCTGTGATGGCCTTGCTGTCATGTTAACAGGACAGGCTTTGGACACAATATGACCCTGACCAGAATAAAGAGCTTACTGATGATGAATTAATGAATAACCGAAATACAATGTTCTTTTTGTTCGTCTTCAGTTTAGCAGGATTTCAGATTATGAGCGTTTCCACCATGGTTCGCCAAGTCTCCGCTTACTTTTAGCCGAGATCTGCGGCTGCATTAACATTCTAAGTGCTAAGAGTAGCTAATAGTGACGAAATTTTACAAAGGAATCATAGAATTGTGGGCGTTTCCCTCTCAACTTTGAAGCGAGCCACAGTAGAAATGAGTCAAAGTACAAGTTAATTAAAACATAGGGCTTATATGTTCTCTGATGCAGATGAGAAAACAGTCCTGAAGAAATGTTCACTGGATAACTTAAATCATTTCTCAATCTCTCAAACTAAAACGTCTAGCTTGGAGCCTTTAAGAATACGTTATGAGCTCTTTATTCTTACAGCCTTTGTGAATACGACCTTTATGATTTATGACATGATTCTACAAAAATTCACTACACAATAAGGACCGAATTGTATAATATCTGGCAGTTTGTCCATTGTTGAATCAAAAGAACTATTTTGTGTTAAATAAAGCGACATAGGGCGGCGCGGTGGCTCGGCGGGTAGCACCGCTGCCTCACCGAGGTCCTGGGTTCGAATCCCCATGGTGGAGCGGCCTGGGTCCTTTCTGTGTGGAGTCTGCATGTCCTCCTCATGTCTGCGTGGGTATACTCCGGGTACTCCGGTTTCCTCCCACAGTCCAAAGACATGAGTGTTAGGTTAACTGGTGTCTCTAAGGAAGCCCTTAGTGTGTGTATGGAAAAGCATGGAAAAGTGAAATGTTTACTCTCTAACGACAGCTGTTGTTTTTTGTTATACAACACAATTAGAACAATACAGCTACGATAGATTGGCGCCCCATCTAGTGTCATTCCTGCCCTTGTGCCCAGAGCTGCCGAGTGGGCGGCAAAGCCAGCATACCCCACGACCTCGTGTGGATTAAGCAGAAGATAATGGATGGACAAAGTAACATAATGGTGCCAGAAAACAGAAAAAAGTTACGCAATCAAATTGTTTCTGTGCTTCATTTGGGGGATTTTAAGGCATTCATGTTTAGGGAATTCACACATTGTGTATGCTGGCTTTGCTGTGTCTGTTTACTGCTGGTCTTCATCAAGCGCTAAGCGTTACTCCTTCAGTCTTCCAAACGTTGAACTTGCAGTATCTTGTGAGAATTCTGCAATACTGTGTGTGACTTTGGTAACTGTCTATACAGCTCAAAAACGACATTAAATAAAGAACAGTTATCAGAGTACGTTTTATTTAACGTACCCAAAATCTGTCAATTATCTATGGAAAAGCATGGAAAAGTGAAATGTTTACTCTCTAACCACAGCTGTTGTTTTTTGTAATACAATACAATTATAACAATACAGCTTGATAATGAACTGATTACAGTGGCTAATTCTGAGCAAAATACTTTGTAACTTTGTAAGCGTTTGCTCTCTTTTACGCGGTGTGACCTTGCGCCGGAGTCTGATTAGAAAGTTACTAAACGTCCTTGGGTTCTGTACTCGTTTCATTTTAATTCTTGCGTTGGTCATGTCGTGTCATGTGCACACTGACATACCACTTACAGGCTATGTCTTATAATTACACTTAAGTCTCTGAGCTACTAATAAACACTGGATTTGCCAAGCTGCCATTGTTAGACCCTTCAAGGCCCTTAATCCTCTACTGTTCAGCGTAATTCCAAGCCCCCCTGATTAAAGACATTAGCTCAATGCTGTAAATGCAGTTTAATAAATCATAGGCTATTTCAAACTGCCATGGTTACTACATGGATGAAGTTACTGTTGATGTTGCATTTGATGTATGGCTAAGAAAAGAAACCGAAGACTCGCTGAACTGAGATTTTACCTAAGAGAAGTTCCTCTGGATCTTTGACCACGATGTGAGCGTTGAGCTCCTGGAGCTCCTGGTGCAGTTCCTCCACCTTCTTGTTGCTCTTTTTCAGCATGGTGTCGACATAGGCCAGCCTCTTCTTGTCGGTGGTGACTCTTCGCAGGTTCTCCGCTCCCTCTTTGATCTTCAGCTCCTTGCGGATCTCCCTCTTGATCTGCTCTCTGATCTCGTCCAGCTTCTGCTGCACCATGGTGTCCGACAAGTCCAAATGATGGCCCAAAGGCAGTCGGTCTGAAACCATGTGACCCCTCAGGTCACCCTGGAGACGAGAAGAAAGGAGTCATTAAGGACTGGGAAATTAACTAAACATTATGACAAGACAGTCACCAATAATTGGTTATTCAAAACATCCTCACTATTCCTGTTACAAACAGCATTTAGGGGCAACGGCTGTGCTCCTGGGATGGCATGTGGCCCAAGTGAAGGGATTCTGAGAAAACATTCAGTGAGAGTTGGACCATTTATGAGAAAATGATCATTCTGTTTCCAGCATTACAACTTGCTCTCAACTGGGACTAAGAACTAAAAGATGCTGCTACCATGTGCACTGCTTTAGGGCTGAGAAATCAATCGAAAACTCATTCAGATCTATAGTTTCCATCTCAATCATTTATTTAGGTTTTTTAATTCTACTAATACTTTCCCCATGGTGCGTGTCTCTTTATAAACCATACTACTCTGTAGTCGCATCCAGTCAGCAACATCAAACTCCAAGCAGCTTGTATCAAAAAACAAACTGCATCTGTTGTATGGACACATTTTTGTCTTTAGAGAACATGACAACAGGATACAAAATGAAGTCAGATGTAAAAACATTTTCAGTGACCGACGGTAATACCACAACAGTTCAATGCTTGAATCACAACAATGTGACCAAATATAAACAGTACATGGATTAAAAAAGAAAAGAAAAGGAGAGGGACTGACAAGAGCCCAGGAATAATTAATGCCATATCCCACACCAACACAAAGCACTGTTTCAGTTCTATAAATAGAGGAGTGGTTTATATGTTTGTGTGTTTCCTGCAGTTATATTAAATTCACAATATGCAGCCATAGAAAGGAAATAGCCCAGTTTTAATAGCCCAGTTTTTCTGATCACATGCACTGTACAAACCATGTCAGTAAACCACGAGTGCAAAAACAAAACAACAAACAAAAAAACACAACTAAACGTCTGTTAAATGCCATAAATGTAAGACTTAAAGAACAAGCAAACTTGTGTCGACAGTTCTTGCTGCTACAGCTGCTCATCATGGATAAAATAGTTAGTCTTTCCATCTCCGAAACAGTTACATCATGATTAGCCAGTGTTTCACAGTAAAGCAGTAAAGATGCTCAATTACACTTTGAAAAAGATTTATTAAAGAGGTAAATGTTACGGTGCCCGGATCTTTACATGAACAATTTGACTAAAACTCAACACTCTGAGATCTTGCAATCTCGCACAATGTAACACTACATTAACTTTTGTTTATATTATTCGAGTTCTGCCATTTTTGCTTTTTACTTTCAATACATTACTCAATAAATTCCACGAGATATTCAGTCATTTACTATAAAGATCAGTGTTTTGTCAACTTCAGTGCCCCCTTTTTGTAAAAGAGAATAATATTTTAAAGCCCCCTCACAAACACTTTTGCCATACCCAGCCATACCAAGTAAAACAAAACAAAGTGACAAATCTCCTTTACAGTGGAATTATTTCAAAAGACATGCCTTATATTTCTTAAGCGTACCTCACATATTTGCTTGCCACTTCGGGAGACACTGTGTAAATGCTTCAGAAACTCTTACTCTGTATACTGTTACTCAGTACAGTGGTAAATATGAAAGCAATCCATTTACACAGCATGATGACACGGAACTAAAGTAACGAAATCGGCTTCATGTCCGCAACACATCTGCAGCTGTTGTGAAGACACAACGATTACAATGGGTGTGGACTTAAAGCACAGAGAATCAACAAGTAAGCAGAAACCCCAGCACCTACTATTAAACCCACACTGGAGAATCTTTCATTTTCAGGATTAAAGGTTCATGTTAAAGTCCAGATTTCACTGTGCTGCTCGATTCTCCAGATCTTACCCTAAGCTGCTTCTGTGTCTTTCCGATTGATGTCTATCTCATTATCCAAGATGTTTGTTCAAAATAATCCAGGGATTCTTTTTCTGCCCCTAAAAAAAACTCTAGACGGTGAGTTGGCAAACACAAGGATTCCCCCATAATCACTAATCACCTACAGTAATATGAGTCAGAAGATTACAAGCTCGCAGTCTCAGTGCTGCCTCGTACTCTGCCTATGAGCCTCTCTCCATTACCCACGAGTACAAACACTGGTGCTAAATGAAAGCATGTGAGTCTTGAAACAGTGGGTTAACCAGTATACACTGTGTGTGTGTTTAAGATTAGGGCAGGACAATATTTATCAATATTCTATCATATTGTACATTTCTTCACAAGCCGTGATGCTGTCATGATCTCTTTCATGTTGCTTCCGAAACGGATCAGAGAAGCCAAACTAATTTCTCAACTAACAAAAGCTAGATTCGCAAAAGAACAGAAATCACAGAGAGAACTGCAGATAGTAGAACTCTTCAAACTAATTTTTTTAAATGCCATTCAACAAAAGGTAAACAGTTTCAAAACATAAATATGACCATGTTATCTGTGTCCACCACTACCACTATAATAATAATAATAATAATAATAATAATAATAATAATAATAATACTAATATAAAAAGCGGGCAGCACGAGGGCTCGGTGGGTGGCATCGCTGCCTCACAGCAAGAAGGTCTCGGGTTCAATCCCAGGGTGGAGCTGCCTGGGTCCTTTCTGTGTGGAGTCTGCATGTCCTCCCTGTGTCTATGTGGGTTTACTCCTGGTACTCCGGTATCCTCCCACGGTCCAAATAAATGCATGTTACGTTAATTGGTGTCTGTAAAGTGACCCTTAGTGTGTGCCCTGCGAGGGATTGGTGCTCAGTCTACGGTTGTTTCTGTCCTTGCGCCTTGCAGAGTTGCCGGGTGGGTACCGGCTGGCTCGCCACCCCGTGTGGATTAAGCAGAATGAATGAATGAATAAAAAGCTGGACTGACAATTCGAGCAGTATCTGGTTGCTAAAACACCATCATTAAATGTTATTTCATTTCATTCATTTAACATAATCACTACATCTATTATGACATCTACAACACTTACACCTCCAGCTAACTGGTAATTTTTGAGAGCAGTTTATTATGTTTTAGAGATTGCCTCGTTAAGGCAGATCCTCGTATCCTCATATTGCCCACACTTACAAAAGATATAGATCAAACATCCTCACATCACTTATATTTTAACCCCACTATTAGCACCATTACGTTTGAAAAGCCTGCACTTAGCAGTCACTTTATTAGGTACAGCTTGTCCGTTTTACCATACAGAAGCACGTCGTACTTCGCCTCCCTTACTCTTTAATGGTCAGGACCCCCACTGGACCAGCACAGACCAGGTACTATTTGTGTGGTGCATCATTCTCGGAACTGCACTGACACCGACGTGGTGGTGGTGGCGTCTTAGAGTGCGTTGTGCTGGTATGAGTGGATCAGACAGCGGTGCTGCAAGAGTTTAACTTCAGTGTCACTGCTGGACTGAAGCCAAACATGTTCAGCCACCAGCATCCTGTGGGCGGCGTCCTGTGAGCACGGATGAGGGATTCGAGGATGACTAATACAAACTGTACAACAACAGATGAGCTGCTGTTTCTAACTTTACATCTACAAGGTGAAAAGAGTGTTTAAAATCTCCAGCAGCACTGCTGTGTCTGATCCAAACGTACCAACTCAAGGCACACACCACCACCACATCAGTGTCAGTGCAGTGCTGAGAATGATCCACTACCCAAATGGTACTGACCTGTGCTGGCCCTGTGGGGGTCCAGACCAGGAGAGAACAGAGTAAAGAGGACTAACAAAACAGTCTGTCGTTTTAGAACTACAAATACTTCTATAAGGTAAGTGGACCTGATCAAATGGACAATGGGTGTAGAAACAAGGGGGTGCACCTAATATTGTATATACACCTATAATATATATATATAAGTGATTGGATAAGTGCATATTTGAAGCCCATTCTAGAAAAAAATGATCTAATATGATAACCAACTTTAACCAAACCACATGTCAGAAGTATTATTTCTTACTTTGTGCAGCCTGACTTAGTGAACATAAAAGGAGTGAGCATGATGAGATTTGCCAGACAGAACAAGGAATTTAAGACTCTCTTGATCCTCCAGACTCCCAGATCCACTCTTATGGACACTCGCTGATTTTCTATTGGGTTCAGATCAGTGGAATGGCTTAGTCGTGTCAAAAAGGCTAACTGGACCATTTTGTGTGGATTTGGATCGTCATCCTGCTTGAACATCCAACCAGATGTAGCAGAGGGTTTCAGGTTTTCTTTAAAACCTCACTTGTAATTCGTTTTAAAATTAGTTTTTAGTGAGCGTCACTCAACCTAATCAGAAGACATGTAAGAGCAGGGAGCATTACGAGAACACAACAATACTGCACAATGAGTACAATGAACCGTTTATCACACCATGCGCAGCCTCGAATTTTGACATTCTGATGCATCATGTCCACGAAGCTCAAGGTGAAACAGCAGAAGTTTCTGTTCACCATTTATAAAAGATCATGCAGCTTATCATTTGAGCCTAGCACTAACAGCAACACTATAAATAAAAACAATGGTCTAATTATGTCTGTAACGCTTACAAATCTACTAACAGTATCTCTAATGCTGACAAAACCACTGACAGTAACACCAAGAACACCAGTAAAAGCAATACTAAATAAATACTAAGGGTAACTCACACAAAAAAAAAACACTAACTGTAACCAAACCACTAATTGTAACGCTAACAAAACTACTAACTGTAACCAAACCACTAATTGTAACGCTAACAATACCACTGACAGTAACATCAAGAACACCAGTATAAGCAATACTAAATAAATATTAAGGGTAACTGTAACACTAACAAAACCACTAACTGTAACCAAACCACTAATTGTAACGCTAACAAACAGTAACTTTGACATGGACAAAACTAATATCAGTTAACTGGTAACACTCACAAGGTACTAAGAACACCAGTAACAACTGCAACACTACCGACACTGAGAACATTAGCACCAGTAACACTAAGAAACCCATTAACAGTAACTGTAACACTTCCAGAACCACTAAGCGTACACTAATAAAACCATTACCAGTAACACTAAGTAAAACCACTAACAGTTACCATAACACCAACAAAAACCATTTACAGTAATCAGAACATCAACTGTAACACTGACAAAACCACTAACCGTTACATAACCATAAAAATATCAAAACAACCAACTGTAACACTAACAGTACCAATAGGAGTATTCTACCCGTAACACCAACAACAATCACAACTAAGAAGTATTAGGGCAACTCTAAACGGTAACAAAATACCTAGTACTAGCTTACTGTTAACTCAACAACAACAAACTAGCATTAACAGTAACATACAGACAGAGGTACAGAACTAAACTACAAGAGTAACAGTACTACTGTAGACGTGACGAGGTTTTGTCAAATCGCTGACCTGCGCGGGAGAGTTTTTAGTAACAGTTACAGTAACGATTACAGTAACGATTAAAGTAACAGCGCACAGAAGGATCACGCTAAATCACGCACAAAAAAACAACAGCAGCTCCACGTTTAAACACGCATACACACATAAAAACAACACACAAAGTTATGCGGTCAGATATTTGTATCAAATCTAAACTGGGACAAACTGTGACGTTTTGAACTGTAACGTTCCGAGACTTTTTGCCGCGTAACGGACTCGGGGAATAAAGCAGCACGGCTGTAAATTGGAAGCCTCCGCTCTTCACCATCCACAACCAAATCCCCCTTCTGAACCGCATCTGATCGAGCACGAACACTTCTCGTACATGTGGGTAAATCCGTCCAGTGTTTAATCCACCCCCAAAATATCACCCCAAACGCCACAGACACATTTTCTTTTACCAACACGGGAAAGTTTTCGTACCTGGATTGGATCAGCGGCCATCTTGCCTCTCCACTCCGATTCCAAAACTCTGCAGCGAAGGAAGGGGGATAGAGGGGCGCAAACACACCCCGAAACCAAAACCTTGTTTTCTTTTCAATGCAACAAGAACTATCCTACACTCGCTAAAAAGGTTACGGAATAGCCTAAACATGGACAGAGTCCCATTGCCAAACTTTTTGCGCACTCCAATAGACGGGAGAGCCCAGAGAGAGCGTGCAGTACGCGCTGAACTTAGTGGAGTACAGCTGCTGTACCGTGCATGTGGTTGCCAGATTTGATCACTAGTTCAGACTGGGTTGCCAAGTTGTTTCGTAAAACGGTCTTTTCCGAAGGTTTTAGAGGAACTGAACACAAAATCTTACAAACAAATAAGAAGTACGATTCTCATACAATTACATGGTACATTTCCCAAACGACGTTTTCGATTAAGTATGTGTTTCTCTTT
>JAUZST010088730.1:0-19705 GCA_034779995.1 Parotocinclus haroldoi
TATATATAAATGCAAAAGACGACGTATTTCAAATCCGCCAAGCAACAGGAAGCTGAATTTTTATTGGATGAAAAATCTACAAGCCCCGCCCACTGGACAGAACAGAAACCAGAAAAGTGGCAATTAAATCATAAACGGGAACGTATTTGTTAGGACTCGCTCCGCGCTCGTTTTGGTTTCGCCCCCGCCTGCCGCTCCGCTTTTTAAAAAAAAAAATTGTTCACGTTGCGCCCGCGCTGCACGTGGCGTTTTGTTTTGGTTTTACCGCAGCGATCTTTTGGTTCTTTCGTTTGCGTCACTGTCACACCCACCTCATTTCGCGCACCTGCCTTCAGTTTTCCTTATTAGGTGTGCGTTAATTAAACCCGGCGCTCACGAGCGTGTTCGCCGGCTCATTGTTTGTTTTCTGCTAGTTTGACGCGCGCGTTCCTGGTTTCCACGGTTTTATTTGTCGTTACTTTTTCCTGGGGTTTGTTCCGTTTATTTTCTAGCCTCGCGCTAGGTCTGTTTTGTTTTGCACTCCAGTTCCGTTCCTCGGCCAATTTGATGCAACTCCGCTGTTATTATTTTTTATTTTTTTATTTTTCGTTATGGATCAGGCTTTCCTTTTGTTTGGTTTTTATGGACACTCGGTAGCCAGGCCGTCTTGTGGACCCTGTGCGACCGGGTTGTTTTGGCCGATTCTCGGCCCCATGCCGTTTGCGTCTATGCTCCGGTGGTCACGAGACCAGATTGGCACCTCCAACAGTCGGGAGGAGCCCCTCCCTGGCATCGGGTTCCAAATTGCCAACAGGACCTGCGGTGATATGTTTTTGTCATGTTTGTTTATGCCTGTTTTATATTGTTCCTTTAAATAAATGTTCCTTTATTTACTTTAATTGCTGTCTGTCTGTGGGTGTTGCATCTTGGGCTCCGGTCTGAATCTCGTGGGAATCCTGGGGATTTGGTAAGACCAGGATTGATCTTCCGAGATCCCCAGAACAATCCAATGGGCTGGATGTTTGGCCATAAAGTTACGCCAATGCTTCGACTATAATCGTGTACATGTTAATTAGTGTGTATTACCAAGTTCGTGCTCAACTTGTTCTTAACGTCCACTTTATTAGGTACAGCAATGCACGTGCTGGGTCCTGCCCCTCGATTCTACATGGGCGCCCGGAACGTTCCGTCCGTTGTTGATTATTCAAACGGGCCAATATGTAACGGAAACGTAATAAAGCGGGCTGCAGTGCCCTACGATAACGATCGGTCCCTTTAATTAGAAGTGATCCTGTTTAGTATTCCGGCTTTGTTGTTTCAGCTCGTCTGTCATGTTGTTGTGGGCATTCTGAGCTGTGAATTTTCACACGCCTGCTTTTCTGCTCCAAGCCTCCGTCGCATCTGAAATTCTATGAAGTCTTGCTCTAACTATTTGCATATGCTGATATTACATGAGACGTTTGATCCTCTTTTTGAAGCTTAAATCAAGCTTCAGAGACTCGGCTGGGACGTGAATGAGTTTGCATGCGAAATTCGTGAAGTAAATTGCGCCGGGGCAAACGGCGGCGCGATGAGAACGAACAAGAGAACGTTAAGCCGAGTTTGTTTTGCGTGACGGGATGCGGCCCTCTCTTACACTTTTTTTTTCCTCTCTCTCTGTTTTTCTCAGGTTAACGGGATTCCAGGTGCCCTCTCCGGTCACGAGCACGGGCTCTGTTTTCTCACTGCGTCTCACCAGCGACTTCGCCGTGAGCGCCCATGGATTTAAAATCTATTATGAAGGTGAGGAGTGTTGCATTGTTGAATGTACTCTTGGGGGTTTTTTTTTTGCCCTTGGAGGCACAGAGGTTAAGGTGCTGGATTACAGACGAGAAGGCTGAAGGTTCAAATCCCAGCTTTGCCGAAGCCTTCACTGTTGGGTCCCTGAGCAATGCTTTGAACCCCCGGTTGCACGGACTTGCACCCCGGCACAGAGGAACAGACGATTTGACCTCTGGACATGGTTTGAACTCGTTTGTCTCAGCGGTCAAGGTCAAGAACCTTAATTCATGCTCCCGGTACAGACGTGATGTCTTTTCTCTATGAACTGCCACTTTATGCATGAGGACAGCCGAAATAATGGTGTACTGATAGGCGGATAAGAGGGCGTCGCAGACAGACATCGTGTAGTGTTGTCGTCTTGTTGATGTAATCAGATAATTCCCTTGTCAGGACGCTTCTCTTTTCTTTGCCTGGTTAGCAGTTGATATCCGTGCTTCCTGTTTTCCTCTGAAAGTGACATGTGATCCTAAGGGCTAGAGAAGAGAGGCAAAAGTCTGAGGCCGCTAGCGAAATGCGTTTCATTTGTGCTTTTCTTGAAGCAGTTAAAAATTTTTATGATCGGGCTCGGGGGTGGCAAGAAGGTCCCGGGTTTAATCCCAGGCCGGAGGGACCTGGCTCCTTTCTGTGTGGAGTCTGCATGTCCTCCCTGTGTCTGCACCGGTTTACTCTGGGTACTCCGGGTTCGTCCCACAGTCCAAAGACGTGTTCTAGGTTAACCGGCGTCCCTTAGTGTGTGACTGTGTGTGTGGGTGTGTCTAGGGTTGTTCCTGCCCCTGCGCCCAGAGTTGCCGGGTGGACACCGGCTGGGCCGCGACCTTTATTCGTGCATAACTAATCGATTAGGCTTGAGCAAATCCAATATTTGCCCTTCCCCTTGGACTCGAAGGTCGCAAAATGGCGCAAAACCCGATGAGCCGCCCTCCGCACGCAGCGTGCTCGCACAGGACGCCAAAGAGCGGCTCCGTCAGGCTCCGTCATGAAGCGCTGGCGAGCATCAGGCTTCTTACTTTCGACCCTCAGAACCTCCTGACCGTTTCTCGTCTTTTTTGGTGCAGGCGTCACGAAGCTTCGGAGTATGTTCCGAGTCATTATCCTGCCGCAGTACGAATCCTTCACTGGTGTCCTCAGACTTATGACCTTATTCCAGGAAGAAGAGGCGTGTTCAAGCCACGGCTCCGTTTGTTCGTCAACCTTTCCCCGTGGCTGAAATTTTGGCGCCAACAAACGCGCCAGCGCCTAAAGCCTGCCAACGACTCTGTCTGCATTTACAAACAACAATTCGGACCAGGAGCCTGTTGAAGGGGTTGCGGGTTGGTCTCTGCGCTGATGTGCGGGGTTTAATCGAGGACTCGATCGAGCGCTTTGAAACGGCACGTGCTGAGGAGCGCTGGGAGGGAGGGAGGGAGGGACGAAGATGAAAGCGGTTGATTTCGCTTCGTTCGCTCGTAATTTGTCACGATTCAATCCAGCTCGTCTTCGGAAAAGTCTCACCAAGCACCAGGTTCGGCACACGCCTCCCTAACCGTGAACCCGGCATGCACTGAGACAGAGGCTCTTTGTGTTTTTTCCCTTCTCTCTTTTCCCACCTGCCACCCTCCTGACCCGACCACAGGACGCCTCCCCATCTGCTCCATCATTTACACGCTGAATAATTCAGCCTCGCCTCCCTCGGCTCACACTTTTCAGCCTAATGTTCTTTCGAATTTTATAGACTTTGGAATATTAATCCGGCGAGTTATTGCACACTGGAGGGCGCCGGATGCCGCCTCACTTCCGCCTCTTTATCTTTCGCCGTTGCAGATTAGGACGTGACGGAGCCAGAGACGGATTGCCCCGTTAAACGCCTCTGTTAATGTCTTGATTTGGATTTGCTTTCGTTAAGAGCCACCAGGTGCAAAGCCAGGTGTGATTGAACCGTACCCTTCACCACTGGTCTAAACGGCTTTAATAGCCGGTGAAAGGGTTCTGTCTCTTGGAAATCCATTAGCTTTCAGTCTACGGCGCTCCGACAAGCTCGGTTCATCGGTACATTCATACCCGTTCCTGAACAAAACAAAAGCCATCGAAATCGTCTCATCTGAATCTAAAAAGCCTGCTTTAAACGAGAGTCTCCGGCTTGATTAATTCGGTGCCAATGACGGCTCTTAAACGCTTCCCCTTCGTCTGTTGGTCCATTATGCATTTCTGTGTGTTTTCTGAGCTGATTCCGAAGGGCCAGCGAATGTTCCTGGCGATCTGAAATACGTAGCGAGGCTTCCTCGTCCTTTTTCTCAGCACTCCATCACTCGGCCTTGGGCGTGTGGGTGTACGGCCATTATGTGCGAGAACAGAGAGAAACAGCAGCAGTGGGATGGAAGCCGCGAGGCAGGCAGGCCAAGCACGGGGGAAAAGAAATCTCATTTTAGCCCCCGTCAGTCCTTCATCACCCGAACAAGTGAAACCATGTTTGACAGTCGCTGCGTTTGTGTTGATTAATGTGTCTATTGCCATCCGCTACAAATCAGCCTGCCTCGTCTGGGCATGTCAAGGCCGAGACACAGTAAAGTAACCTTTCCACGTGAGGGCAAGCCTGTAGGAGCCGCTCCAGAATGAGCGTGACAGGAAATGAACTGCACTATAGAATAATAAGCGCCGAAGATAAAGAACCCAACTGCGATTCCAACAAACGATTCCCCTCGTCTGTTCAGACCGCGTCCGTTTCCATATGTACGTGTGGACCTCGACGGCCATTATCATTATTATCAGGTGTACTAAAATAGGGGGGGGGGACGAGCAGTGCAAGGTAAGGTCTTTTCAATCAGTGCAGCGAGAAAAAGGGAACGGCGGCTTTGTAACGCAGCCACTAGCATTAAAGCCCCTGTCCTCGCAGTCTCTTAAAGCCAGCGTTCCGTCCCTTTTCGGGGTTCCTTGCTCTCTCTTTGCGTGGCGAGTACGACAAGAAGTGCGGACGGGTTTGCAGTCGTGACGTGCGTTTGTCTGTGTGTGTGTGGTGGGAGGGGCTATATAAATGACCAGCTTTAAATAAAAAAAAAAACAAAAAAACAGAAAAACAGTATTTGGTGATTGTTAGGTTAGGCTACCTCACGCTCCCGGTCTGCTCGCGCTCGTCCCCGGTCGCCGTTACAGAGCGATTGGCCCTTTAGATTGATGAGGTGACGACGAACACCTGGGGCTCCCGTTATTTAAGCATGAGCCCCAGTGCTGTTCGTTGCCACGTCGCCACAAAACGTTCGGCCTCTCGCTCGCTCTTGGCGTTACTCAAACGGAAAAGACGGTGACATCCCGGGGGCTTTTAGAGCCGACGGATGAGTAAGGGGGAAACCCCTGAGGTAAGCAGTTGTTCAGGGACAGACTCGGGGGTTTCCCGTCGGTTCACTCCCTAGGTGTACTCCGCTCGGCTGCGCCACTCCGTTCAGGACGCGCCCCGACGCGACTTCTTCACCTGCTTGGCGCGCTCGAGCTCACTCTCGCCCCCTGGCGCTCCGGCGGCACTCGGCGTCGCCCGATTTGCGAGGCGCCCCGAAGCAGCTTCTTTCTCGCACTTGTTGCGTTTCTCTCGCGTTTGGGCATGCAGCGCGGCCGTTTCGCGTATCTACCAGCTGTGGGGGTTTTCCCCATTGGGACCCCCTCCCCCCTCCAACTGTGATTCTCCCCCTTTTATTTCTATACCTCGGGGAGGATTTTACGCCACCTTTTTTGTCGTCTCCCTTATTACTAAACGCAGTTCGTTCCCCGTCTCCACCATCCTTGAGTCCTCACTCTGTCCCGTAACCTTGATCGAGGTTGATAGTAAACAGATTAGTAAACCCGCATGGCGGGGGCGGGGACCGTTTGTACGCACATGCCAGTTATTTGTGGTTAAAACAGACAGTCGCAGGTCGACAGGAAATCCTACCCGACAGAAATGCCTACAGAACAAAAATTATTATTCTTTAACAAAATGTATGCTAGAAAAACAAGCGGTTTACTGAACTGTCAGCCGTAAAAACGTTACCCACAGGGCTAACAAGATATGCCGCTGTGCTTAACAGCTGCCCTGATGGCGAGTATTTTATGGCCAGGGTTGACGTCAGTGAAAAGTGGGTTCTATTTGTGTTGCACCTAACATGCTGGACTCGTCTCCATAGTTTCCAGGCTCATGACGGTAATCAGCAATCTGCTTCTCCTTGCTCCTTTGGCAGCTGCTTGGTTCTTCAGGACGAAGCCCAAAGTTTCTTTTTCGCCAGCAAAGTATGCCCATCTCATTATCGAACTTCCTCCTCTCGCTCCCCCACTCTAATGACCGCAACACGTTTGTCTTAGGAGCAAGCTCGTTAAACTCCAAGGTTAGTCCCGGCCATTTATTTTAGCCTCTGTTATTCCTGTCCGTGTGCGATGGCGCCTAACGCTCAGGGCTCCCACCAGCGTAAATAAATGGACTGGATCCATCACAAATTCGACGCGTCATCATTTTGACACCGTCCTACAGGGTACTGCTGTCGCGCCGCCCAGCCCTGGTGCCGCTTCGTGTCAGTAACGGGAGAGGAAAGAAGATTTTCCTATTCAAATGGAGAGAAAAAAAGCCCAGATTTGTCAGTGTGGTTCTGGAAAACGGAAACGTAGCGTTAAAATGCAAAGAGTAGCCCTGTGTTCGGCATGTTCTCCACGTGCCCGTCTGGGACGCCCTGGATTCTTTTAATTCGCCCCAAAATATAATTGGGTGTTGCTCTGTGGGACTCCTATTCCCTTTAGGTGCGAGGGAGTTACTGAGCTTGAGGCCGCGGGGAGTCGGAAGACTTCGAAGACTTTGAAAGGTTGCTGTACCCCTCTTTCGCTTACAAGCTGGGAAATGCGTGGGACTGCGCTAGCCTAGCGGTTAAGGTACTGGACTAATGGTCCAGGGTTCAATTCTCACCTCTGCCAGGCTGCCACAGTTGGGTCCTTTAAAAGGGCGTTGCTTGAATTGTCAGACCGTATCGGTTGTAAGCCATAAATGGAAATGGAATGAAGAGAAAGCAATAAGGCACTTTTGTTTTATTTTTATATCTTTATGCCTGGTGATGGATTAAAAAAAACCAAAAACAAAACCCAGTTTAGTAGAATCATTTTTGGGTCCTACCAGACCAGCTCAGCTTGTACCTGTGGCTCAGTTTGTACGGCACGCGGATGTTCGTCGTTAAATGAACCCTCTCCTGTCTCGCAGCGATGTCGTGACGAGCTCCGTCGCTGAAATGAATGCTGGTGACATTTTCCGCCTTGCGCGCGTAGGATTATGCCAGACGAAAAGAATTCTCCTTCACGCCTTATTTGCGTAACCGTCCCCGAGTCGGCGAGACGGAGAAATTTCGAAGAGGCGCCTAAACACGCGGAGCGCCGCCGCCGACAAACTTCCGTCATCATCGTCACCATCAAAGGCTCCGAAATTCATCAGGCATGCAGGAGAACGAAAAGCTCTCCCCTCGGGCAAAGCCTGCGCCAAGCCGCTTCAGTTCCCCATCCAACGCAAAAGGAAACGGAGTGAATTGAAACGTGCCAAAGCTCGGCACGCCGTCTCCGGGGTTAGCATTTAACTAGACGGGGCGCAGTTGGAGTCGGAAGCGTTTTTAATGCGCTCACAGCAACGGCATTCTCACCCGTCGTATTGGCGTCTAACGTGGACGCTCCCTGCTTCGCGGAACCGCTCCCAGCAAGCTGGTTTTGCGTCTTCTTCGCACGTTCAAGCAGATGCAATGAAACGAGTGCTGTTTCTTCTGCCTCTGTCACAGTTTCTAAACTCCCGCTCTGTAGCCTCGTGCGCGCTTGCTTCCCCTAACGCGCCTCTTTCCGATCGAACACCTCCGTGCCCCTTCAAGGCGAGATCTGATTTGTTTTTGTGCCCCGCCGTTCTGCCAGAGAGTTAAAACGGAGGAAATGGCGACAATCAGCCTGTGTTATGATTCGCTCGCCGCTCCGAAACAAAGGCGAACATGGGGACGCAGATAAAGAGATTTGATCACCCTGTCATTTTAGCTTCAGGGTGTCTCCAAATCAAAGCGCAGCAACAAGGGGGCTGGTAAGCGGGGAGCGTTCGGAGAAAGGACACCAAGCTCAGGGACGTTTTGGGGGCATAATGGGTTGAACCGGATCCACGAGTGCGAGAGGGCTGATGGCCCAACAGGCTGGCGCGAATGAAAGCGCGTTTCAGCGTTTCTCATAGGCCGCGTCCGAAATCACGACAGGACGCACTGGATTCGATCCGGTACGCCCTGCTGGACCGTTATAGCAGTACGCCACCATGAGGTGGACGCGGAACCTCGCCCGCCATCTTACCCACGTCATGTGACGCATAACGTCACCCCACCAACGAAAAAAACCCTCCTCTATTCATTTCATTAAAAGCCCACATTTCAGAATTATTTGGAAATATGGTTCAGTTTAAAAATGTTTTTTTGATATTTTATACTTCATCAGCATCGAACGCCTTCCATGCTCCAGCTGAATCAGGGGATAGGATGGGGTGCTGGCATGCTTTGTATTCGGGGACACTGCACGCTCTCGCCTACTGCTTTCGCGCACTGTCCAGTATGGAAGTATGCGATTTCGGACGCAGCCCTAGTCATTCGTAGGGTTAGGGTTAGTATTCTACTTTGTACTGCTGTGACTGAGACGATTTGAATCACCTTAAGGGTGCGGTGATGAGCCCAAAATGATACAACGCACTACCTGCAGTGCCAGCGCCGCGTGGTTCGGTACCGCGTGGTTCGGTACCGCGTGGTTCGGTACCGCGTGACACTGAGCCGATCCGAGGTCGGGATGAATTGCAGATTCGTACAAACAGCTGCTGTGCTTCATATTCTCATGACTGCCAGATTGATGTCGGAGCGAGTCGTGCCCTCGGGTGCCTCGGTGCTTTTATAACAGGACCTCACTTTTACGAAGGCGAGAAATAGCTTTTCCAATAAACCCTAAATTCTGTGAGTACAATCTGTAACTGTGGGTATGATTGGGGTTCTTACGGAACGCAATAACCGAACGTTATGCGCTCGCGAATGGGATTTTCAATCGGAGCTCAAACGGCGCGATGCGACCGACGAGGCTGCGAACGTACTGTTCAAAAAGAAAAGCCCTCCATCGCGGCGCGCCATTCCATATCAGAGGGGTAAACGTCGCAATGTGTTCGTTTGGGGGAATTTTTTTTTCCCTTTACTAATGGTTTAAATCAACTTTTGTTTCTTCCAAATAAATGAGCAAATTGTTACAGTCAAAAGGCACAGGACACCCTTTTATTTCAGAAAGGGAACCTATGTGTAACGCCCAGCAAGTAACGGGTAAAGGAAGAGGGCTTTTTAGGCCGTGTCTGGAACGTGGTTGCCATCTTGAAAGCCGCCATATTGGATTAAGGCCAAGTTTTGTTCCCATGGGTAGGTGGTCATGTAGGATATCAGAGAAGATCGGAATTGTCTTCGGAATCGGTTGGTTCGATCAGCAGCAACACTAAGTTGAAAAGTTGTTGTTGGTCACAGACGACTGAAAATGGAACTGATGATTCGGATGCGTCCGGGGAACGCAGCTGCCGTATCATAGCAACCGACTTCGGCAGCCTTTACGAATAAAGTCCCCTACGCAGCACCTGGGACACGCCCTGTGCCTTTTGACTCGACCTGCGTCATATTCACCGTACAAATCGATTCAGTTCACAGTAGACACCGTCACGAAGCATAACTGACGTATAAACAAGCGTCACAATTCTATTTGTCTCATAAGGAGCAAGCCAGTGGCGACAGTGGCAAGGAAAAACTCCCCGAGATTAAGAGGATTAAGAAGCCTTGAGAGGAACCAGACGCAGAAGGGAAACCCGTCCTCATTTGGGTCCTTGAACGTCGTTAACATTCTATATAAAAGATTCAAATGCATTAAGCCTAATGTATAAACAGGACCTTGCCATGCCAAAAGTTTTTGGACACTGAAGAAATGACGTCCAAAGCATGTGTAGGAGTAGTATGGACTTTTATTTCTGTAAATAAACCAGTATTCCGAAGAAGGAAGCGAGCGAGTTTGTCCACTTGTTGTTTTAAATTTGGGGGGAGGGTTGAGACCGGGATCTCAGGGTTTTGCCGACGATCGGCACTGTGCGCACACCTGGAAGGGGCGAGTAAGGGGTTCAGCACAAAGTGGCGGCTGCTCATACAACATCGGTAGCTCACTTCAAACTTCAGAAAGGAGATGGCTGAGATGGTTCATTCGCATTCCCTCAAGCTCAAAAGCTTTCTCAACTAGCCGAGATTGCTTTGCTCTTTCATTCTCTTTCCTTTCCAAACTTTGTTTCCTCTTTAAGCCTAATTCTCGTCTTAAATAGCCCCCTTTCGCTAAGCCATCGTTATCTCTCTTCCTGTTCTTGTCTCGTATCAAGTGCGGGACCAGTTGTTCGTCTTTTAGAAATCCCCACTTAATCAAACATCTCTTTTTCTCGTTCAGGCCTCTCTGTTTGAAGCCGAGAACGTTTTCTTTTCACAAAGCCAAACCGTTTACCCGCAGCGCCGAGCGCAAACGCCAATAGCGCTTAAATAGCATGTCAGTCAGGTGCGCCTCGTATCGACTAAGAACACAGACCGGGCTGAGCCACGGTAACGTAGTACCGTAACTCCTGGGTAACGTAGTTCACGAGGCTTTGACTTTGAATTTGGCTCTTGCCGCTCGGACATTTCCAGCCTGGAACATGAAACGCGTGATTGTTTGCGTCTTTGCGTTTAGGGAGATTGCGTTGTGCCGTTAGTGCGACCCGGCTGAAGATCAGATCACGTTTCTCGAGTCATTACTCATCGCACAATCGTTTCCGTGTCGCATTTGGAGTTGAGGCTCAATCCTTATAATGATTTTTAGATATTTTAGGCGAACGTCCGAGTCACTCTCGGATCCCAACCCTGCCAAACCTGACCTCACCCGAGGCGGGACACAAACCAAAGTTGGATTGTCATGGTAAACCAGCCCTCGTTCCCCGACGAACACTCTTACATCGCGCCTCTTGCCCATCCCGTCCCGCATAATTCGGTCCCTGATGCGGCTTTTCCCGAGGCTCCGTCTCGTCAGGGGTGGGGGGGGGACTCTCGGTGAGTTCAGGTCGGAAGTTCGGCTGCTACAACGGTGCGCCGAAAAAGTGAATTCACCTCCCGAAAGTTGTTTACGCTTCCGTTTGTGTGTCAGAAATACAATTAATGGGAAGGCAGATGGTTAGGAAATTGAAAACATATCTCATAGCGTCTCATTTGGGAAACGAATCGCTTCCAATTCTTCTGCCACGGTTAACATGTGGCTCATAACTTGCTTTACAAATTTCATTTACAATCTAGAATGCTAATTCATATTTGATGAGCTCGGCCTCCGTCTGTCGTCAAACGCAAAAACGGAGGCCGAGCCTCGGCTGATAACGAGACTGCGTACCGTTTGGTGTAACCAACCCCGGCGAGTTTGTTTGTCCTCGCTTTTCGAAGCGAGGGCCTCGTTTCAGCAGGGTCTTTGTCCATTTCCTCAGCACTCAAACCTCAGCCGTGGCGCTTTCAGTGAAAACGCATGGTTATATGCACAAATTACAAAATGGCTTTTGGGAAGATCTGGCCGATCGCGGCCCCAATTTTCCAGCCGCTGCGCCACTTTGACCTGGTGCACCGTCTATTTTCTTGGAACCTTTTTGCTCGGAACAGGTTATCATCAGCAGTGAGCATTGTCTAATAGTCCATAAGGCTAATGGGTTTATGAGTTGGCCTGTAAAAGATTTCCAGCATATGTGATCATTTGCTGTTCCTGCTAAGTGCCTATTTGGGATTGTGGAGAAGGTTTACACGGGATATCGGTGCTCCAACCCGAAAGCCTCTGTGCCGAGAGCAAACAAGCATTTTAACTCCTGCTCAAGATGAACTAACCCTAAAGAAGAACTAGCCGGGTTCCCACCCAGGTGGATCAGTCAGTTTGGGGACCGGGGTGTATCGGGAGGGGTGCTGTTTCCTTTGCTCTCGATTATCTTGAGTGAAATGAACCGAGGTCAGATCGGTAAGCTTTGGGAAGTGGGTCCTAGCAGCAAGTCGTTTGGAAGGCGCGGCGAAAGTGCCATGTGCCGTTCAGCTGATCGTTTAGAAAGCAAGCAGTGTGTCATTTGCATGAACTACGGATGAGAGAATTTAAATAACGTCGTCCTTTTTGCCGCGAAAACCGCTGCGCTGTCCATGAGATTAGCAGATTAGCCTACAGAGGTCATTTAACTTTGTAACGATGAGAAGCTGGAAACAAAATGCGATATAGACCAGGTGTGTTGGTTATGAGCTTAGTCTGCAAAGCACAATGGTTTGCATTGGAAGTCATTTTTTTTGTGTGTGTGTGTGTGTGTCTGCTGAATCTACAATGTGTGGCTTTCAGCGCAGTCAGCCTGCATCCAGTCGTCCATTAATCCCTTTATTTGGGCAAACCTGCTGTAAAAGACTGCAGCGGCTTTGTTAACGTTAAAACACAGGCACAAGTGAGCAGACAACAACCTAAAGGGTCAGGTCATTGCATATTGTAATGGCCCTGATAACACCTGACTGCATTTTTTTTGGCCGGGCCCAACTCTGGTTTCGGCCCGGAACGCCAGAGGCGCTCTGTCCCACCAGACTAATGATAGATGATAAGCAACACGGGGTTGTACAGATTATCCCAGGGTGGGGGACGCGATAATAATGATGTAAAAATCACAAATCACCTAAGCAGGTCGGTCCCTTTTTGAGTCTCGGTCCTCTCAGGGTTTCTTGCTTATAACCTTTAGGGAGTTCCCTTAAACTTGAGGTTTGGGATTGACCCTTGATGTAAGAAGTTAGACTATAAGCCGCTTTGAGACAATGCTCCACTGTAAAAAAAAAAAAAAAGCTATGGAAATAAATCGATATATTCCTAAATCGGAAATGATGTAGGGAATAAATTAGTTGTTTTTTTTTTTCATTGGAAATGACATTTGAAAGGAAGGGAAATTTGGACTGACAACAAAAAACGCTGCTGTAGCTCCTCTTTGTCCAATAAACTTGATATCTCGTGAAGTAGGGCTGCAGATTTGTCATTTTTCCATGTTCTCTTATTGGTGATGGGTCTATTTCAGGGTTCGACAGGCCATGGGCCTTAAAAAAAAAAAGTGGATTCAAGCCATTTTTCTCAAAGAGTAAGCACCCAAAGAACATGTATAATGCAGAACGTATTTATGTCTAGGTAATTAAAATGATAGTGCTCCAAAAAAAAACCCCCTGAAAACCTGAAAAAAATGGTTTTGTTTTTTTTCCCATCGAAAATGCGACACGAATAGCCGGAACAATGCTGAAGGTTACAGTGGGGTACTGTTTGATTAAAAAATTCCTCCCAGCTGGTGCTTTTTCAAAAGAATCTGTTCAGTATCTCACCCCTTCCCACCCCACCAATCACATGACAAGAAGCGTTTCCAAATTCGCAGATTCACAGATTTGTACGAGTACTTTGCCATGCCACATTGTCAAGTACAACAGAGGCATTAGAAGGCTTAGTGGCGCGAGGCCCAACAAACGCGTCGAATTGAGAGAAAGAATCGTTGCCGTCGGCCAAGCAGAATCGCAAGAATCTATTATGGTATTGTACTTCACTTTAGAAGATCCAGAGAGTCCAGAGAACGAGCCGATAAACCATGATCACACATCAGTTCAGCTAGAATAATCTGGCCTCAGTGAAATGGACGGTGGAACCTCTCAGCCACATCTGCTGGCCCGCTTTGTGCGGCTGCCTCTGAACGACCGACCCCCGACCCCCGACCCCCGACCTCCCTCCCAAAATGCAACGGTTTGAGCATTCAGTGGTCATTTTGACCTTTGTATCTTTATAAAACCGTTATGCCGTTTCCCACCTTCCGAGACCGTCCTTCTCTTTTCCGCCAGCAGGTGTCACGACGACTGGCTCACTCTGTCATTCGGACGTGAATAAGACCTACATTTCTTAAGAAATTCCTGGTGTAACGTGGCCAAAATCAAGCTGCAATCGGATGGCGCGGACGTGCCCGCTCCCGATTCCTTTCTAAGCTTTTCCTTTTTTTTTTTTCTACAGTATTGAGGCATTCGGACACCCTCCCGTCCACCGAGCCAACTTTCTGCACACTTCTGCTCCCAAATTTCGGCTAAACATCGCCGGTTGTAGAGCAGGTTGTTGTCCCGTCACCCGTGGCGTAAACAAATCATGTCCGGTTGGTACTTGGCATTTTAGATTTGATCCGAGTTACAGTTACAGCTTTCACAAGGCCACGGTCATTGTCAGGAGCTGTACTTATTATGGAATTGGCGCGTCACGTTTGCACACCGCGCTGCCAGGCGTGCTGAAATCGTGTTCGCTGCTGTGGCGTTTGTCAATTCAAGAGAATACTCGTAATACCTGAAATTGTTTAATGCAGCATCATGGCACGAATTAATGGGGTTCCTGCATCAAGGTCAGCGATTAGTCTAGCGACTCTGACTACGCTCTGTAAGCTGCGGGCTGCGAATGCACAAGGTCCTTTATTAGGACCGTTACAGAAATCTCTGTCGGAACAGGCGGCGCGGTTGAGAATTTACTGCAGGCCAATTCGCAATCACAGACAACGAAAAGCGGCAGCAAGGTCAAAAACACGGGCACCGAGGAAACTCGGATATGCAATTAAAGTGTGGGGAAAAATATTCCAGATTGCGTATTAAGCCAGAAAGGCTCGGTTCAAGCCCGAGGCAAACGAGACGCTACGTACACTAGCGACAGAACGTGCCTAGTTAGCCGTATCAAATCCCATCTGATGACTTCTTTATAGTCCAAGCGTTCATACTCTGGCTTAGGGCTGCTAGCACGCGTCAGGTTCAACACTGAACTAGTTCTGAAATGCATGTGCCGAGAGACACGGCGTGCAG
This sequence comes from Parotocinclus haroldoi, assembly GCA_034779995.1. NCBI lineage: Eukaryota > Metazoa > Chordata > Actinopteri > Siluriformes > Loricariidae > Parotocinclus > Parotocinclus haroldoi. Next base: position 14,667 of record JAUZST010088730.1, read on the forward strand.
ATAACCGAGCGATCTGCTGAACTTGCTTTATGTAAATGTGCCATCTGTGAGGCTCAGACGAATGTGTTTTCCTAAACTGTTGGTTTATTCCTAGCAATATTCTCCTAACTGCTAATTACCCACTTAGCCAGTATTACTATAGCTATTATACTATCTGTAATAGGAGTAGTTTTCCTGGACCTGGAGTAGCACTGCTCTGGAAAGCCTAGTTTTTGGTTTTTTTTTGTTTCTCCCCCGGCTTAGGTGTGACCGTTTATGCGCTCGGTCAAACGAGCAGGCACCCAGTAGACTTTTGGATCAGGATTGGGAATCATTTCCGCATCCTATACGCTGTTCTCTTACTTTGCCGCAAGCAACGAATGAGTTCCGGCCGCACTTGGTAGTGGCATCAATTATTTATCTAAAGCAAGGACACGATTTTTTCTTCCTCTTTGTTAAAACTTTATTGCATGCATTTCACGGCCATTTAAAACCAGCTAACAAAAACAAAAAAAAAACCCCAAAAAACTCCTTCCTCCTGAAATCCGAAAGTCTGTGCAGTTCAAGTGTGAAAATAATAAACTTCGAATCGAAAAATCGAATCCCCCTGATCGTCAACGAAATACCCGATAAAAGATATTACGGTGATGTCTTTTATTCAAAATATCCAAAATATCCAAATACATTTTTTGACAAGTCCGTGTCAATCACACGCTTTTAAAATCATCCTAAATAAGGATGCAGCAATACCACCTTTTGTCATCCGGTTATACTGCTCATTATTTCAAAATGAAATGTCCCTTAATGGAATTTGGGATTTGGCCAATAGAGAGTACAGATACGAGCCTAAAGTCATTACAGTTACATTACATGACATCCATCCATTATCTTCCGCTCGATCCACACGGGGACTCTGGGCAACCCTGGCCGCAAGGGCAGGAACAACCCTAGACGAGGCACACACACAGTCACACAACAGGGGTCACTTTGGAGACACCAGTTTACCAAACGCGCATGTCTTTGGGCCGGGGCTTAACGTTCCGACATTCACAAATGCTGAAATGCACTGCAAAACGTATTGGACATTTAATTAGGGTAGAAATATCCCCTCGTTTTTGTAAGCAATACATTTCCCAACTGCTAACATTCTTTTCAACGTTACGTCGCCGTGAATTGGTATCGGGTTCTAGGAAGTCTACGAACACGAGTACATGAGCGCCGTATCGGACTCGATACCCAATACTGGTATGGGTAACGGCTCGTCCCTAATCCTAACTAGCCCTACATGGCAAAATTGGCAAAAATTCTTCCCCCGCTCCTACGTGCTAATGACTGTAAAAAAAACGTAGCAGTTTAAGTCCACGTAAGGTAGCAGTCCAGATCAGTTCCGCATGCAGCGTATATTGACCGAAACGGCGACCAGGTTTGAGTCACTGGCCGCAAGTGTGGTGGCTCCGCACCAAAATCATCCACCTGACTCCTCCGTTTTTGTTTTGTGCCTCACTTTTGTTCACTCTTCTCATTTTTCCTAAACATGCAGCAGAACCAAATAACAGAAGCACGAAAGGGGAATACACACTACCCATGGGGTGGGTGGGGGGGGGGGGCTTGTGGAAGAGATACACTACACTGGACCAGAATAGGAATGGGTAGAAAGCATGTGAATTCCAAAAGGTCTCAGGCCCGTTCCTTTCAGGTTCCCTTTAGCAAAAAGCGAGTTTGCGTCATTTTGTTCGTGAACATTAAATCAATCCGGTCCATCCTAACTCTTCAGGCGTGAAAGAACACGGACAAACGTGCACCATACGGCCCCTCCACTGTCCATTTCACTCAATAACTCGTTGGATGAAGCCAATTTGTGCCCTAACGTTCCAGTCTTTACTCTGCGCTCAAAAAGTCTGTACTGTCGTTCTGTTCATTTGTAGCTAATCTGCGCTGAGGGTGCTGGGGACCGATAAGCCCCCCGAATGACATTTAGGCGTCATTATGGTTATGATGTGCTGATTGCTCCTTTCATTTTCTCATCATTTTTACTAATTTGACCAGAGCCAGCCAGGAAAGCTGTTCTGGAAGCACCCAGAGCTACGGAGTTATGGAAATGCGCCAGGAACGATTGTAAGGAATGGGTTCGAATCGCTTCCCGCTGCTTTGCCACGCGGATCTGTCTCGCCGCCTTTGCTGTATTTGTCGGGAGGAGCTTCCTGTTAGTAGGTCAGAGATATTTTTGCCCTAACAAATCCCTGTTAGGAGGCTTGAGATCGGTGGGTTCGACGAGGAACGACGGGAAGCTCCGGTTGCCCTGATCCTCGCGTTCAGTATTTTGCATCGACTCTGCTCTCACTTTTTAGCAGCACTCCTGCTTTGTGATGGCATGATATAATCGATGCCTCTGAGAGTCTCATATTGAAGCATGTAATCATTTATATGTAGATCAGTGCGCTGAGAAACTGGCTGAATTGTGGCACTGATTCAACTCCGCTTATCCTAGGCTATGGGCGTCGGGGATCTGGAGCCTACTGACAGGGAGAAGGCAAGCCGGGATGGGCGTCACATACAGGGAACCACTTGTGCCAGTGGCCATGGGCACTGCCATGTCCTGTCATTTGTTTAACGTAGGCGCTCTGTTTTCACTTGAAGCACATGCTGGTGTTCGATAGTTCCAGTAAGTCTACGAACACGAGTACATGAGCACCGTATCGGACTCGATACCCAATACTGGTATCGGTACGGGCACTGGTATCTACATGGCAGCCCTGAAATGTGTTCATTCACTCCTACGTACTAACGACTGTAAAAAATGCATAACGGAGCAGTCCAGAGTAATTCCACATGCAGTGTATACTCACCAAAACAGTGACCGGGTTCGAGCGCCAGTAAAACGAAAGCTCTGTGCATTGTACAAAATGCACGTTGTTATTTTGCCGTCTTTGTTTCGTGCATCACTTTCGTTCTTTTTTTTCGTAAACTAGACGCGTCCATTCGCCTAACGTAGGCCCTCTGTAGTCACTTTGGGCACGTGCTGGTGTTTAATAGAGGAATTCTGGGATGCTGGAGAGTGAAACCGTCCTTTATTTAATCCGTCTTCAACTTGTTAGCGGTTTAAAACACGCTATCGCAGCCACTGCAGAAGAAATCTCAATGTGTTCATCCTGCAGAACTACAGAGCAGTTCCTGCGGAAACCCGGGCGTTCCAGCCAAGGGGATCCTGAACGGCACGCGCTTTAACGCGGGGGACAGGATACGATACCGATGCGTGCCCGGGTACACACTGGATGGCCACGCCCAGCTCACCTGCGTCTCCAGCGCGTCCAACGTAGCGGCCTGGGACTTTCCTGTTCCCATCTGTCGAGGTGAGGCTTATTTATTCATATATTGTTCTGGTTTGTCCTGCTTTTTGTTCTTTGTCTGACTTTAAGGGAAATAGAAACTCGCTCGCTGCTTTACACCTACACCCCTGTTCATCCTATTTAAGTTGCGAGCGTGCGATGAGTTATTAAAGGAGAACCACCTGGTGCAGCCACGAACCGTGGGTTTAAATGTCAGCCTCTCTTCCATTTCCATTTTCCTATTTTCTGCAACTAAGCAGGCCTTACAGGAAGTCGGATTCTTTTTAGAAGCCTTATTAACACTGAGTATTTATTGCCTGTCCTGGCCAGAATACACGGAATGAATTAGGAAGCCGCTCTATTAACTAGAGTGCGTCTTTCTGTCCTCTCCTGAGCCCCCGAGGACGTGATCGCAAGCTCTTTTCGAAAACGTTACGTTACGCCGCACTTTCTAAAACAGCATTACATAACCAAGCAGCGTTACATATTTTACAAGATCAGCGTTGGGCGGTAACGAAGGAAACGCAATTCGTTACTGTACTTGAGTAGCATTATCTGTATTTTGTATCAGTATCAGTTTTATATCAGTATCTGTACTTTGCTGAGGTTTTTTTTTTTTTTTTTTTTTTCGTTTTGGGGTGCTTTTCCTTTAGCTTGACTACATTTGAAATATCTCACAAATATCGAGTCAGACGTACTTTTACGTGTGCGCAAAAAAAAAAAAGGTATAGAAAGCACGTAATCCCACTTTATGAAATAAGATCACAGGTTCAGAAGGTCCCGAGTTTGAATCCCGCCACGGCCGGGCCCTAGAGTAAGACCCTTAACCCTCAGTTGCTCGATTGTGTAAAATGAAAGATAAATGGAAGTGGCTCCGGGATAAGAGCGTCTGCCAAATGCCATAAATGTAAGAGCGACTCTTTTCGAGCCAATTAATCAAGAGTCTCGTTCCCAAAAAAAATTGTAACAGGACGTTAAAGTCATAGTAAATCACGCCACTTTTATTCTGGACACTCGAGCACATGCGTACGGTTAAATGCTTTTGTACTCTTACTCGAGTGGAAATCTAAACGGAGGACTTTGGCTTTCGCCGGAGGAAGATTTTACCTTCTGTATCTATTTTTGAATTATGTAAGCGCCCATGTTATAGTAATTGAGAGACGGCGCGAGAACTTGAACGTCCGGGACACCGTAAGCCATCACCTGTTGGTAACTGTTGTTTACTCGTACAGAAAGTGCTAAGAATAGACTTTGGACTGCTGGAGGTTTTCGAAAGCGCTCCACGATTCAAACGCGTTCGTTCGGGTGTGTAAAGGAGTGAGGAGCGTTGAACCCTACGACTGTAACCTGTAATAAATCTCCGTCGTAAAGCCCGGGGCTTTTAGCGCGTCGAGGAACGGCAAGGCGATGATTTTTTGATGAATTGAAATTTTGCGTGTCTACACCCTCGGCGCTGTTGAATCATTGTGCTGCGAAAACGAAAGGCGTGGGGACAGAGGGAGGAAGCTGCCAGCTGAAACGAAGACATGACAAAGCTTTTGAAGGGTTGTTTTTTTTTTTTTACAGTACAGAGAGTTCGATGACATATCAGAGACGCCCGTCTAGCACAGACGGAATTTCTTATCCGGCCGTTAATGGACCTACCGCATCTCGCTAGACGCCGTGTGTGTGTGTGTGTGTGTGTGTGTGTGTGTGTGTGTGTGTGTGTGTGTGTGTGTGTGTGTGTGTGTGTGT
>JAUZST010088741.1:0-19705 GCA_034779995.1 Parotocinclus haroldoi
ACATGTCTGCTCTGTGTGTATGTGTATATATGTGTGTGTGTGTGTGTGTGTGTGTATATATAATAAATATGTGTAATCTCATGTCCTAAGCACAAACATCTAGGAATTATGTTATATATAGTTTTCTTTGTACATCTTTATTCAGCAATCTGCTTATTACATACATAGTTATTGACTCAATACACACTACTTGTATAGATATTTTTAAGTATATAGTAGTATATCCCCTACGTATTCTTATTTAAATATATATTTTCTCAGTATCGTATTTAATACAACTATAATCAGGTAATAGTTATTAGTATCTGTCCCTAGTAATAGTGTCTCAGTACCTACTTATTTCATATTTTTAGAGACTATGGAAATCATTAATACTGAAGTTAAAATGGTGTTTATTCAAAGTAAATCTGTTAAGATTTTTTCCAGAGCTCTTAAGCCACCTGGAGCAAAAACTGGCACTAATTTTAGTGAATTCAAACCAGGAATGCAACAGAGTGGAATGTATAAACGACTGTTCTACCATTTCCAGCACTACCCAAACATCTGTTTCCTTACACTCCAAACACACACCAAGACAAGCAGCTCCTTACCGACTGGTTCTTCCTGCCGACCACAGAGAACCACATGGTGCCGCTTTGCCTCGAGAGGAGAAACTTGTACGTTTCCAGGTGAAGGCGGATCAGATGTGAGATTGCAGATAAACCAGCTGTTACATGCTAAAGCACTAATTCATCGAGAGTAACGCAGACGGTGTGTAAGAAACCTTGGCCACAGACTGAGTGAACTTTAAGCGCTGTTCCACACCGGGATAAACCTATAATTTCTCTGGATCCACCTCTCCATCCCTCCCCTCCCTCCCGCCAGTTCCTCCTTCCTCCAGCTCACTCCCTCCCTATGCTCTTAGGTTCAGAACAGAAGTTTGAAAAACAGTAGCTGACTTGCCTACGTTCACTTGTTTCTTTTCTTTTCTTTGCCTGGGGAATGAACGGCTCTTGCACGGCCTCTGTACAAAAAACACCCCAACCCCCTAGCCCCATGCCCCCCGTCACATCTGGATAAAGGTAGCTCCTGAACATTCACAGCTTGACTATAACAGTAACAGTCTGGTTTCAATCAGGGTATTGGAAAATCTGTGGAAGCTACATTTACGTGTTTATTTTCAGTTCTCTAGTGTAGTTAAGACCACCTAGAGGAGACCTTAATATAGCAAACATTTCAAATAGGGCTTGGTAAATTAACTAATTAATTAGAGACTGAAGATTTAATGTGCCCTAACTTACAGTCCATTACCATTTAAAAATTTACCAACAGTGGACCTTCCTAATTTGAACTTAAATGGTTTGGGAAAGATGTTCGAATTTGGATTTGTTTGTCACAACTCATTTCACACACATCCTAAGGTTGGGTTGTACATGTACAGGTTTTCTATTTTGCAAAGACAGAATTTTTGTTAGAATTCAGGTGCAAAAGATGAATGTAATGGACCGCTCAAAGTCCAAAACGGTCAAATAAATAAGCGTTTGATTTCCGAGCCTCAGCTGTAGTTTCGCAGCTTTCGATTCCTAGCCTAGGTGAATTTTCTGCCATTTAAGCCTGGTATCAAGGAAGTGTTTTGGTAGCTGGGATGTGTGCACTACATACACAATTCATCTGACCTGATATTAGTACTCTAAAGAATACTCAAATAAATATAATACTGGACAACACCACAGCCTTTACACAGTCTACTTTACAGACAGAGGAGTGTGTTCAGTAAGAGGCTACTTTAGTTTCACTCTAAGGACCGATACAGAAAGTCACTTCTGCTCTCTGCAATAACACAACGATTCACACCTGGTACGATAGAGATGTTTCCACACATGAATATCAACAACAATACCAGTGCATTACCACCCCCAATATTACAGTCATTACAGCCTACATATCTAAATTCTATAAAAGCTCCGTTGTTGCCATAATTTAGCCTACATTTGACATAATTAAAACCAAAGTATTAAAAATTGTATTTTTTATTGTATTTTTAAAGTTGTTTATAGTAATAATAATGATTATTATTATTTTAAGTTGAACCTATGCAGTGCCTTTAACCAGGCTCGAGAACGTTGTACAAGCTAATATGACAAACAAACAAAGTGATGATAGATTAGGCAGACGTAGTGGAAGAAGATGAATGAAAGTGTTGAGAGAAGAAAAGAAATGAAGAGAAGAGTTAAGACAGCAAATAGAGCCTCCAATTAAAGAAACGCCCATAAACTCAATAAGAAAAGATGGACACAATAAACAAACAAAGCTAGTAAAAAAAACTGTACAGAGAAGTTCCTGCACCGACCAGGAAAAACACCACCAGGGAAGAGATAAGCATCTCATTTCAATATGCCACATTTAAATAGAGGTGACAAACGCAGTGTTCTTCTTATGATGTTTGGATGACGTAATGGTGCAGACCGTGTGAACGAGACAATGCTGCTGATAGCCAAATTCTGAAAATGTTCTACTACTAAGACAGAAGCTATTAAATTTAGCTTTCAAAGTGGAGATGAGTTTTGTTTGCCTATTTGGTTTGCTTAACATCGCTATCAGCATCAGTGTGTCACTGGCCAGCTCAGCGACACACACAAGGTTTGGTTAATGCCAATTTTAGAGACACAAATTAACCTAACACGCATTTGGACTGTGAGAGTAAACCAGAGTAAACCCAGCCAGACATGGGGAGGACATAGAGACTCCAGGCCACCCCACCCTGGGATTGAACCCAGGACCAATATATCGCATATAAAAGCTCTCTAGGTAATGTGCTGCCTGAGAAAACCTTTAAAGCAGCCAGCAGTGTTTAGAGGATATGATTAAGTTAATTGATGAAAAAAATCCAACCTTTCATGTGCTGGTATGCAATATAACGTTAAAAGTTAACACTTAAGTTTCTTTAAACCAAAGAGATCTATAAACAAACACTAACTAGGCTTCTATTAAATCCAAACCAAAATGAAATGTGTGCCAACCGTGCAGAAACTTTAAGCTTCTAGAGCGTTCCACGCTGGCGTCTCACTGTTACAGCGAGGCTTAAGCAGAGTGCGTTTTCTCACCCTGTCCAGTAGAGCCCTGCATCTTCCACCCTCATGATAAGTAATGAGCATGTTTTCTTACCTTGGCTGCGACGATGCTGAGGCCCATGCCATTGTTCTTCTTCAACGTCACCGTCACAATTTCAGGTTCCTTCCTCATTGGCTATAAAGAGAGCAAACGACAGAGTTAGAGCAGAACGTGAGCCCTTCTGTGTCTCGGCAGCACACTGGCCGGTCTGAGGAGGAGCTCGGAGTGAGGCAGAACAGCGGCTGCAGCTCGAAGCGAGGCTGACCGCAGGAGAAACGGCGGCTGCTGGAGCAGAGTCAAGAATGAAAGCCACATGAGTCAGATCCAGACAGCGGCGGCCTCAGAGGTCTCGTTTCCACATGGGCGCTGAGTGGGAGACAGAGAAATCCCGCCTTCCCACAGACCATACTCACAACAGGTCCTGCCATGCTACTCGCACTTCCAGTACAGCAGTGATGCAGGAGGAGAACGAACACAGTTCAATTCTAGGAAAGCATCAACATGGACTGAAGTTTTGCTTTTCTCATTTCTATTTAGTACATAGCTAGAATAGAAGTGATTGAGGAAACCAAGGTGAGATTATCTGTACTCACTCATAGCTTTTGAAATCAAGCTCTTTGGGCAAACAAGGTTTCTAGCTTGCTACTCAGAGGTTTTTTCACTGCCAGATTAGCAACGTTACAGTTACACATTTACAGGCATCCACCGTTTAACCACCATCCCATCAATGTCATAACAATTATAATTGGAAATCAAGTCAAGCCATAAACAGCCAATCAATGCTGCAGATCCTCATGGATGGTCCCCATCTGTTCATTTCTTAATAACGTAAAATATGCTTAACACAGTACAAAAGACCAACTCAAATTTATTAGTACTAGTATTATTACATGCATAATGATTTTCTATCTACACCCAATTGGCAGAAATCTCATACAGAACACAGCTGTCCTCCGTTATTGTTTACATGAGCAACCATGCCTCCTCAACAATTTAGCCTTTTAAAATATACTTAATGTAATCAAGCAATCTGCACTATTACATTATAACAATAATCATTCCCATAATCAATCATTACGTATGCAATACAGCTCCATTAACGCATATAATGCCTCATACAGTGTGGATTTTCTGTGGGTCTAGTGTTGTTTTCCGAACTCTGTGTGATTTCTGTAATGAATGAATGACGAGCACTGATGTACTACTTTTCTTAAACATAAGAAAATTAGACAAAGCTGCCTCTGACCCCCTAACGACTAACGGAATACTTTGAGTGTCTTATGAAAAAAGTACGCACTTGTACACACTAATGAGAGGATTATTAATGTGTGGTGACTGTGGTGGCCTAGTGGTTAAGGTACTGAACTATGGACCAGAAGGTCCTGGGTTCAAATCCCACCTCTGCCAGAGCTGCATCCCTGAGCAAGGCCCTTAACCACCAATTGCTTGAACTGTAAGACTGTCTGAATTGTAAGTCGCTCTGGATAAGGGCATCTCCTAAATGAAGTGAACGTATTCAAGTTATGGATGGATTAGCAGCATGCTCTGATATCTTTAAATGGATTGAGGTGCTCACTTGATTTCCTACAGCTTATTATCTACATGTAAACACTCACTTAGGCCTTAGTGAAGAAAACATCATGGCCTTGATAAAGGGTCCATGATCTAAACCATGTTTCTATCCATGCTTGGTCACCCTGCGTGCAAGCACTTAAGAAAGCCACATGCAACACAGCCAGTACCGAGCCCCACCGCAGCACCGCTCAGATAATTAACACGTAGTCTGGGGGCGGGTCTGCCTGGCACGCGACCAGACTGTGCTCATCAAAGGTTGGATGGGGTTGTGCCGTTAAAAGCCACCTCCCGCTCGAGCTGGGCCTGGAGTCGTAAAGACCCGGTCCTTTGTTTGCTCAGGAATTTGCGTCAGGAACAAATTATAGGGGAAGCGGTACATTTTGGGGGCTTTATGTGATTAGGGGGAGCAGAAGGCTATCATTTACAGTCGGTCCCCAGAGTGTCTATGGTCACTAATTAACCCCTGTGGTAAGACGCTGTTGACTGTAATCTAACGCACTCAGGGAGGTCTGTGGTGCATCCACAACACTGCCTACGGGATCGCTCTGCACAACAGAGTACGTCTGATAATCGGCTGAATATCTAATCACAGCCGTGTGGTGAAGACAGAACGTAGTAGACGTACAGTACGGAACAAAGTGCCTTGTTTTTAAAGGAACAGTATCGTTATTCGCGCTGCACGACGACGTCAATCAGGACTGTTTTGCTCTTCACTGGTTGTTAGGATTGTTCACAGAACAGCAACGGAAGGGTCTTCTCATGTTCCAAAAACAGGCAGTAGTAGGCCAGTAGGACAAAAAGTCAAAAGGACGCAATTTTCAGTGTCCACTGAGGGCAATATTACACACGACTGGTTCAGCGAGGTGACCAATCAGAATATCACCTTGGCTGATTATGATTTATTTTAACATGCGATCTGTCTAAGAAATATAAATGACTGTAACCAGTTCTGTTAAACTTTTCTGTTCGTGGAAACTTTTTGACTGATAAAATGAGAAAATGTTTTGTACCTGGCTCTGCACTCTTTGCCTTTGATAGTTTTGTCAAAATTACATATATTCAGTGGGGTGATGCTGTCTTATTAAATTCACTGTTCCGAATGTATTAGCAGTTGTTCCTTGACAGCTTATATTACCCACTGCATGAAATGCAAACAGCATGCTTGAAGAGCTTCCATCCCACACTAAAGACATGGCTGTGTCCAAAACAGATCCATACTACCTCATTAATGTCCCTGTATAGATAAAGACTAGTTAGTTGACTAAGTAGCATTAACAAATGAAATGTAACGCTTATTCATCATCTACATACGTCTAGTCTAGATAAACCGGTGAGTGATTGAGCCATGTTTAAAGTTCTGACTACATGAACCGAATTCTAAATTAAAGGTATTAAAAGCACCGTGCTGTTCATGTGTGGGTTTGTTTGCTGCTGTTGCACAAGTCTATATGTGACCGGCATGGAATCAGTTATATGTCTATGAGACAGATCGACCGATCATGCTGAAAACTGCACTCAGTAAACCTATAACTGCAAAAAAAGTCTAATTTTGCCAGTAATCAGACCAACAGGTTTATATACATTCGGGTAATCATATAGATGGGATAGCTTAATACTGGAATTTCTACTTTACAACCAGCCAATAATATAACTGAAATGTCATGTAAACATCTTTAAAATGAAATAGTCCAATTCTTCATTTTCTTGAGCTTATACTGTTTGAACCTCCACAAAAAGCGCTTAGCAGGTGCTACGCTTAATTTCAGAGTGGCCAGATCCCACAATGTTAAAAAACAAATTTAGTGACATCTGTCAAAAATAAGTGGACCTGGCAACCATGTTACATACTCGTGTTATGTTTGTGATCATGAGCAGGGTGATAAGACCTATTGAAATCCTAGTATGGTTATGCTCTGACAAATCTGATTACTAAGATAACATTCAGCTCTAGATCAGATTATACTGTATACATGACCACTTGAATAATCAGATAACAGAAATATAACTATGATTGGATTATTAATAGCATTATGGCTATTTAATTTAATTATGAAACCTACAGCATTACAGACTATAACCTACTGCGTCACAGACTGACATAAAATACTATATACTGCCATCTACAGCATTACAGTGTGACCTGTACAGCACATTACAGTCTGACCTGTACGGCACGTTACAGTGTGACCTGTACGGCACATTACAGTGTGACCTGTACGGCACATTACAGTGTGACCTGTACGGCACATTACAGTGTGACCTGTACAGCACATTACAGTGTGACCTGTACAGCACATTACAGTGTGACCTGTATGGCACATTACAGTGTTACCTGTACGGCACATTACAGTCTGACCTGTACGGCACATTACAGTGTTACCTGTACAGCACATTACAGTGTTACCTGTACGGCACATTACAGTGTTACCTGTACGGCACATTACAGTCTGACCTGTACAGCACATTACAGTCTGACCTGTACAGCACATTACAGTCTGACCTGTACAGCACATTACAGTGTGACCTGTACGGCACATTACAGTCTGACCTACATCATTACAGTGTTACCTACATCATTACAGTCTGACCTACATCATTACAGTGTTACCTACATCATTACAGTCTGACCTACATCATTACAGTCTGACCTACATCATTACAGTCTGACCTACATCATTACAGTGTTACCTACATCATTACAGTGTTACCTACATCATTACAGTGTTACCTACATCATTACAGTGTTACCTACATCATTACAGACTGCCACCTACCAAGTCTGAGTTGTCAGCAGAAAAGTGGCTCTCACAGTCAGCTCCTTCAAAGTAGACAGTCCAGGTTCCGGGAGAACGAGGATGAGGGATGAGGCGGCAGAAACCTGCAGGAGAAATCGCAGATCAGCACACACCTTCCAAGAGCACAGATCCTGGTATCTCCCACGTTCAGGACGAGCCAAAAACAAACACTGATAAGCAAGCACAAAACCTTGACTAACAGCATACCATAGGCAACACATCAGCTTTAAGTAAACATGTTTAATCCAGTCCCCTCCCCGCCATTGAACAACCGCAACTGGCTAAACCAATTTCAGTTGCTCTGCAAACGTTCTGGCTGAAATCAGAGGACGTCCTCCCACCTCGCTGACACAGGGGGTCCAGGAACTCCTGGAAGCCATTGGGAATGTTGCGCACCACGTCGCAGGAGTAGCCATCCTCTGGCAAGAGAAAGGGCAACTGCAGGTCAGGATCCTCCTCCAGTTGGACCTCCCGACCATCGCTACGTGCCAGTTCATCCGCCGTGTTCTCAGCCACTGCCACTACGCGATCGATCAGCTCCTGAAGGCACATCGGCAAGTCAATGATACAACAAATCAGAATAAATTACTCAAAACAATTCGCCACAGTGACATCTGCTGGCTAGATTTATGCAACTACATGCATACAGTTATATAGCTCTGCTGGTGACATCACTACTTAATAAAATTAAGGCGTGGCCATGGCTTATTAACATGTGGGAACATCTTACTGCATGCAAACGAGCTACTTAAATGTGGGAACGAGATTATTAAGTTAAGGAAACGACTTTCAGAACTTGGAAAGCTTGGTAAAGTTAGCTTGATATTGGCTTTCGCCCCTCCTTTTGGTCACAACTATGTCCTAAAATTTTGAAAATCACATTTTCCACATCGTAGTAGTATAGAAAATTAACTACAGCCATTACATTTGGTCAGAATTTTCCATCTTTCCATTTTGCCTAGCACATGTATCCAAAATAGCCTCAATTGCTCGATCAGGCAGTATAGAAAGCCAGGGACCGACTGTGTAAAACCACAAGGCATTCAGAGAGATTAGATTAGGAAAGGTAATGATATTCACATCATCTCTATTCTTCAACAGATTTCAACTAACTAAAACCAACAGACCTAGGTTTTCACATTCACCAAGTCATACATGGGACTGCGGCAGCCTAGCAGTTAAGGTACTGGACTTCAAATACGTCAAGATACCACAGCTGGGTGCTTAAGGGCGTCTGCTAAATGTCGAAAATACACTTGCCTTAACGATCTTATTCCTAGGCCTTAATGAGTCATGGCCACGCCTTAAAAGCTATTTAGAAGGGATGTCACAAGCAGAGCTCCATATACAACATATGATTTGAATGATCTAAACAAATAATGCATTTAAAAGTCTTTTGGCTGCTGTCTTTGAAGTTCTTAGTTTGATTAAAAAGCGCTTAAGGAAAAAATAATTAGAAATAATAAGTGATGGAATTACGTTTTAGAAAAGGCAACGAATCATCAGCACGGATTACTTAATGCTTATATGCACCATTTATCATCCATCTAATCCAGATCCATTTGCTTTAATGGCCAAGAATTAAAAAAATCATAACAAGAAACACATATCCATCTTCTATATATCAAATTCATGTCTGAATGACAGAAGCTATTAAAAGCAAGCCCTTGCAACCCCTGCTGTTGGAAAACAGAACAGTAGAAGAAATACATAAGATGATATTGTTTTCATTTTTCGTTTTCAGTAAGGGTTTCTAAAGTTTTCTAAAAGATACAAATATTTTACAGGATAATATTTTACAAAGAAATTACCAATTACCACCACCAATTATCATTAATGCACGGTAGTGTACTAAATGTGTATTACTATTATTTAAATAAAACAGTTCACACAAAGCATCTAAACTATTATGGGTCAGCATTTCACAGAAGGTACTGCAAATGTTAAACAGGAAATTTCTGCATTACTATTGTCATTTGTACTAATTTGCATAACACTGGTATCAAGACACTTTGGTGCTTTTACAGGCCATATTCATCCGTCTATTCACACAAGACTAAAATAGCACAGGGAATCCTAGAAACTGCAATTATCCAAATACCATTTGTCATTAAGAGAAAAGGAAAAGGAAATCCCATTGAATCAAAGTCCTGCTATTGTAAATGGTGAACAGGGATTACTGCAACTGAGAAGGATGGATTTTAATAGTACTATACTCTTGTTACAGTGCTTGCAAATTACTGTATTGTTTCCTTTATATTACTTATTCTTCTTCCACACATTTGTGTGATTAATATCGACCTGCTTAACACGGACTCCAATACAACTGTGTACATACAGTATACTGTACTGTAAGTCTTAAGCATTCTATATATTTTCTTCATCCATCCATTAACTTCCTCTGAAACCACTTTGGGTCACTTACCAGATGCTGCCCACCTGGCAACTCTGGGAGCAGGGGCAGGAATAACCCGGGGTGCCAATCCACCGTAGAGCACACATACGCACAGTCATGCACACAGTCATACACTAAGGGTCACTTTAGAGACACCAGTTAACCTAACACGCACGTCTTTGGACTGTGGAAGGCATCCAGAGTACCCAGAGTAAACCCACACAGACACAGTGAGGCAGCGGTGCTATCCAGCATGCTGCCCTTATTTCAGTTTATATTCTGCTTATTCTTTATTTAAGTTTTAGTGCTGTCGCAACACATTGTTATACAATTTATTATTATTCCACTAATTTTCGGTTGGTATCTCCTCCTAGAACTTTCGACACATCGAAATGGGACAAATGCCGAAATGTCCGGGATGTTCAGGAGTATGTAAGTATGCTTGTTAATAGCTAAGCGATAACTCGAACCGTGCACCCGGTGGCCCCGATTTTTCGGCACTAAAATCCCATAAACAATGAATAGGGCTGTTTTTACAACTGCTGCAACTGCGGTCAATTTTTACGCACTAAACACCAAAATTGGACGGGTTCACTTTTTTTTAAAATCACTCTTCAAAAATCACCTCATTCATTTTGAATGGCTCCACTCTAGCGGCAAGATCAAAGCAAGCTCTAATTACACAAACTTTTTTTTTTTTTTTCCACAAACTCGTAAACATAACATCCACATAGTTTCACCTACAAACTTCATTTAAATGTTAAATTGTAGACAAGACCTGCCTATCAAACCTGTAAATGTCGAATAAATTGTTTAAACATTTCTACAGTTATTAGGATCAGAATGGAGTGAGGCACTGAAAAAATGCCATACAAATGAATGAGGCTCAAGTCCGCTCACTTTTTTACAGTGTCTTAACACTTTGCCAGTTCTTACTCTATATGCATCATTTGTACATCAAAACAATCAGACAGGGCCCATATTTATAGCGTTATGAGCATTAATTTGGGACTTTGTCACTTCCTGGTTACAGCAGAGCCTTCATACATTGAATAGAACACAGCTCTAACGACGTATTAAGCCTAATATCCTTAAACTTTCATCTACAAAGTCCATTTAAACTTCAAATTGTACACATAAGCCTTACCTATAAAACCTCTATATATAATATATAATCCGTTCATTAGATATTTCGATCGGAGTCCAAGTCGCGCTAATGCAAAAGATATGGCTCAGGCTGGGATTCCGGGTTGTAATGGTGGATTTAAGCGGTTATATCTTTGGCAGTTTTAACTCTATATGCAACATTTTTACATCAAAATGATCAGACATTGGTCCTCTTGCAAACAAACCTTCCGGATAATCGATACGCCAGACTGAAATCAACCGTCTCTCAGACCTGCGGCAGGACAGAACCGACCGAGTGACTGGGTGTATATGAAGAATATTAAGAGAAGAGAGGAGGCACCCACCGGGGGGATGTAGGGTTCGTCTGGGGCACAGTGGTAGTTGCTCAGCAGGGCATTGAGCTGCAGAGAGTTGAGCTTGAAGCATGTGTTGTTGATGTTTTGGACGTCCTGCATGGAGTACTTGTCCATGGTAAGGAGAGTTGTCGCCTGAAGCATAACACAAACTGCACTCAGTATTGCATATTACATCAACACAGTATAAGCACTGAAACTTTTTAATCCAGGCAGTATCCAAGTTACGTTCCAACAAATCCATAGTGAGATGAATTTAGTGTTAATCGAGGAGTTTAATGTATACTGTTTAATGTATCCTTATCAGAGAGCAGGATATGTATCGTATTACATATCACTTTATTAAAATTCTAACTTCAGAGTATGGTTTCTGTTGAATGTGTATTATCAGATTCCCATCATAAAATCAAAATATCGCAAGTCGGCCCATCATAAAATAGGGACTACTAGTACAGCAGTACATTCCATAATACCACTGCTAAAACAGCAACACAAATATGAAGCGATTAAAAAAAAAAGAAGCATTTGATTTTATTGCATTACATAAGATATAGTGATTGAGTAGTAAGTGATATATTCCTGGGGGTGAACAGAAGCATGTTAAACTGGATGAGTGCTCCACATTGACTGTTCAGTAGGGTGTATGATCACCCAAGAGTGCCAAAACACACAGACAGTGATGGGGCATGGACAAGGTCTGTTTAGGTCTGCAGAACGTGAAGTCCAGTCCATACACTAGATTCCTGCTTCCTGACAGCTGACTGTGGGGGCCTTGCATTGTGTGTACTACTATAGGGTGCAGGACCTCATCTTGGAATCTGACAGCACTCAGTGATCCATTTCTGATGACGTGGAGCTCGGTATGGCCACCAATGCTGATGCTAGCCCGAACCATGATTCCACCACCACTAAAGGAGTCCCTTTCCCGCATGAAAAGTGGATTCTCCTCGTTCATGCCAGATCAGGAAGAGGACAGTGACCACTCATCACGGGTCCAATGACGATGCTCATCAGCAAACCTTCTACAGGTTATACAGTGTTCAGCAGATAATAGAATGCATACCATTGCTGGCCAACAGGACAGAGCCGATTTTAGAGTCGATCTGGGTGCAATCCGTCATCCAGTGGCACCAGGAAACTGTCCTTGCAACTCAGTTCCATAGCCGTGCTTGCTCCTTCTTTCCAATAAGGTCAATTAGCAGCTATCTCTTATCAGTTATCAGTTATTTTTGCATCTCATTTGCATTCTAGAACAACTCTATGACTTGTCATTTGCTTTTCTGATCTTCATGTTGAATAAAAAAGATCCATTAAAAAAATTGCTCCATATTCATTTTGAAATATTTTAGCAGTGTGTGTATGTGGTGCATGAGTGTACCTGCACGATGCGACTTAGATGGCAGTCCGCAGCCAGCTCCAGGCCCTGTTTCTCAGCCCAGGCCTCGATGTGGCTGAGCTGCTGGCGCAGGATGGCACCCCAGTAGTGCGAGCACAGGCCTGAGTCAGACTCTGTCACCAGTTTGTTAAAAAGCCACATATTGATGAAATGGAAGAGCTGAGAGAAGAGCTGGATGGTGAGGGCCGCGTTGACACGGCAGCGCCGGAGAAGAGACATGGCACCCGTCAATGTGTGTAACACATCCTCTGTGAGGCCGAGCAAGAACAGGGAGAGACATCGATGTGTCATCGACACAATCACAAGAGCACACAGGTATTTGGGTGAGTTCTAGATGGCTCACCTATCTTCGGTCTCTGCGGGTTCTGCTCTTCAGGATCATCCAGAAACGCCGGCATGTAGTTGTTCAGGTCAGACTGCAGGCAATGTACCAAGTACCTGCCAAGAGACATCCAAGAAACACAGATACATAATGAGTGAAGACATGGGTCAAACAGAACTCAATGTTAAAACATTCCTAGTTTTACAACATTATGCCTTTTGTAACGCCAGGATCAAAGCACAAACTACAGTTTTAGGATATTTGGAAGTGTGAGTAATGGATTGGGTTTAGTAGTGAATCCCAGATTTGCTCACACATGAAAGAAACTGTTTTAATGCAATGTTGCATGACTGCAAAGAATAAAAACAAAGCAATTAAAGAATAAATAGCAGAGGAGTTATGAGTCATTTGGTTTGAATGCTATAAAGAGACAGATGACGTCTTGGCTGCATTCAAAACCCGAACGTGTCTCGTCTCCTATGGCTCAGGCCTTCTTCTGCTATGTAACAAATCTTTTTTAATTACACGACTCTCCTTGGTGTCAAATCCTGTAGCTAACACATACTTCCATTAACCCAATCATGTGAGTTCCTGTTCTGAGAGGACAGAACTGATAAGCTGAATTGAAATCATTGAGCATTAATAATTAGCTGCAGAGTCACACACTTACCATGTGACCCTGCTTTAAAACAAAACAGCAAGTGTGTTTTGGAAAGTAAATGAGAATGACTTTATGCATTACTACTGGAAAAAATAATCCTACTAATCATGACTTCATTTAAACTACAACAATAACATCAAATAGTTGTTGAAATTCCTAGTTTAAAAAAAGTTAAATTAAGCAAGAAGGTCCTGGGTTCCATCCCAATGTGGAGCGGCCTGGGTCCTTTCTGTGTGCATATCCTCCCTGTGTCTACGTAGGTTCACTCCGGGTACTCCAGATTCCTCCCACAGTCCAAAGACATGCATTGGTGTCTCTAAAGTGTCCCTTAGTGTGTGCCCTACGATTGACTGGCACCCTATCTGGGGTTGTTCCTGTCCTTGCACCCAGAATTGCTGGGTGGGCACCAGCTGGCCTGTGACCCCGTGTGGATTAAGCGGAAGATAATG
This sequence comes from Parotocinclus haroldoi, assembly GCA_034779995.1. NCBI lineage: Eukaryota > Metazoa > Chordata > Actinopteri > Siluriformes > Loricariidae > Parotocinclus > Parotocinclus haroldoi. Next base: position 14,165 of record JAUZST010088741.1, read on the forward strand.
GAGAGATGGATTATTAAATTGTTGTTTATGAGAAGTGTTTCTGGTTTTCCAAAATTTGTGCAGTGGCACAAATTTGGCCAGCAGATGTCACTAAGGGGAGGGGTTCTGAGCTATTCAAAACTGCCATTTATCAAACAGATTGGCTTAATTAAATCCAAAGCTTTAGAAAGCCTTTATTCTTCCATCACTTACAAGTTGATAATATTTTTTCAATTCAGAAGCCTAAATAACTCAAGAAATTGTAAATTAAATTTTAAATTAATCAGTCACCTTTATGGATTCATGACATGAACTGTAATGTGCTACATTACTTTGCTACTGGAAAATGTGTTGCTTTGAATCCACCATAGCACAGAAGAATCCTGAGGATTCTACACCACAACATTTGAGGATTACAGTAATACACTAGGAGCCAGCCTGGCTGAGATGGTAATCTAGTCCAGTACCTTAACCGCTAGGCTACCACAGACCCTAGGTGTGCTCACTGTGGCTGTGGGTTTAGATAAAGCTTAGTAAAGTTGTGCTGAGACAATGCACCATTATACAAAGTGCTGTAGAAATGCATTTGACTTGATTTAGTAATAGTCAGGCCAACAATATTACCTGTAACATTCTTGTATTTATTTTCTTATCCGCTTTTCTAGTGCCATAACCTAACCAGAAAGCCAACCAAACTCTCACACTCACTCTCATACTCACTTTTTACAGCCTACTTAATCTATTGAATAGAGTATGAGCTGGAGAAAGCTCTTTTCAAGGTCTATTCTATGATCTACTCCTAGATGTGACTGTTAAATGCCCACAATTTGAAGATTTTTGCGAATACCTTGATCTTTCTGATCTAGTCATTTTTTGGGTTAATGGCTTACCTACCCAAAATTAGTTTTCCAGCTAACAAAATTCACAAGCCGAACTAAGCTTCCTTGTTGAACACTGCAACAGCGACCTTGTCATGTCCTGCCGCGGACTGCGCTCTGGGCTCTGTACTCACCCCTGCAACCCTGACTAGGATCACTCTAGGACCAAAGTCCTCCAATCAGATCTGGTGACACAAAGGGTCTGTGGAAGGGAAAGGCTGGTTTGTTGCAACAGCTACCCCCGCTAACTGGCGTGCCATCCAATGCACGTTTGGGCTTTACTTTATTTAACGACGCTTTCTGCATTCTACCTGCCCACTCTGAGGCTTTACCCCTAGGATTCAATCTGTGAAGCTGCAGCTAGATGAGACCACACGTCTGCTTCTACTATCAATGTATTTCATGATCCAGCTCTCACTTGAAGGCCAACTGGACAAGGTGTGCGAGGATGTCCTGCGCGTCCAGCGTGACACGGCTCAGGTCTTTGTCCTGCTTGATGAAGTTGAGCAGCTCGGAGGCGTTGGCCATCCAGAAGGCCAGAGCGCCAGCAATGTTCTTCTGCTTCTGTAAGAGAGAGGGCAGGCAGGACAGGTCATTAGAATAGGTTTAGAAATAGCACGGGGGCCAGGAGAGGGGTTCTTACAGCCACAAAAAGCAGCAGCAGTCCCAAGAAAGACTCGAGCCCCTGTCTGAACCACTCCACCCCACCCTACCCCTCCACAACCAGACACAGAGTCTATAGGACATGAGGGGAGCTCGCCAGAGCCAGGTGAGTTTAGTTAGTCCTAATTAAGTTCGAGAGAATAAGAACGATTATATTTTAGACCACTTGAAGGAACACAAAAACTTTAACAATCATTAGTCACAACATCTGTAGCAGATGATTTCTGTACTGAGAAAAGAACAGAAGTTCTATATGAAAATTGTTTAATTCTGACATGCATAAACATAAAAGTATAATATATTCATAATTTATATAGTATTAGGCTACACAGTAATTAATTTCTATATTTTACTAAATGATGATTAAATATATTATTCTTATTTATCTTAGCACCTCATATTGGTTATTATCTTTTCTCTCTGAGCCTGTGTTCTGGTACCAGTTCCAGCCGACATACTAAAGTTCCTCTGCTACAGCTCCACCCAAGCTGTTCTTCCATAATCAGCTCCAGCACCAGTGTACTAATTATTGTTATTATTTTATTTGAATAATTATATTACTAAAATACACTCGGTGCTAATATATATTTAATTTCAGTTTATGTAAACTAAATAATACAACTTATTATACATTCTTACATTTATAACCCAAGGAGTTTGGGTTAGTTTTTGAGTCTTAGTCCTCCCAAAGTTTCTGCCTTATAATGTTTAGGGAGTTTTTGCCTTGCCATTGTCACTTGTCCCTTGCTTAATTAGGGACTGGCCTTAGGAATTTGAAAATAATTCAAAATTGTAAAGCTGCTTTAAGACAATGGTAAATATAAAAGCGTAAACAAATAAATCCTGTCTAATATATATTATGAAGAATGACTGATAACGAATGTTAAGTATATTCAACTAATTATTTTTTTTGCCCAATTCCTCTTTAACTTTACTTCACTTCAAACTTTAACATCTCAATCTTGTCCTGGTCAAATATATTAGAAGAACCCTGATCCATAAAAATGGGTTCAAACCAAAAGTGATTCTTGTTCTTACCTCAGTACATGTAAGTTATTGTAATTTAATGCCACACTACAGATGTTTGAATAGAGAACCGTATTGAGTAAGCGTTGTGACAAGTTTGAGTATTTGTTTAAGAGTACAGTGTCTGGTTGCTCTGGAGTTTAATGTTCCCGTTACACAAAGAGGAATACACAAGGTCCAGAAACACACTCATCCAACTTGCTGCACTGAGACCTTGTGTATACCACACACATCCCCTCCGACGATGACAGACCCCTCCCCCCAACCCGGCTTCTGGTTCCAGCCACAGAATGCATCCAAAAGAACAATGACGTTAAACCACAGACAAATTAAAAATGAATTATTAAAAGAAAACCAACGAAGCAACAGAATGCGGGCTTGTCTCGCATCTGTACTGAAGTGCAGGAAGCAAAGGTAACATGGAGATGCCAGAATTGAAATGCTGCCAGCCTCAGAGGTCTTTAATTGGTGTTTAGTATCACATGGTCCAGTTTGGAGCTGAATGAAAGTTATGCTGGTTTTAGTAGGTCCAGCTGCCGGAGGAGCCGTTATTGCCTAGTTTGTTTAGGACGTTCGGTTTCTGTTATGACAGGGAGGACAAAGGGATGGAGGACTAAGCCAAGCTAACTGAGGAGGGGAGATCAAGAGAGACAGAGGGAGGTTTAGAGAGTGAGAGAGATAGACAGAGCTCTCCCTGCCAGCACAGTCTCCTACCTGTTCACCTTCAGCAATCTCCTGCAGAGAGAGGAGGAGTGGGAAGAGGGGGAACAGACATTCGACAGGACACAGAGAGAGACTGTCAACAACAGCCATGGCATGGACAGAGATTTCACACGTATGTACAACAAATGAACGAACAAGAACACACACGCACATCTATCTTTATTTTAGTAGTTTTAGTTGTTGCACTACATATTTCATACACGAGTCTCGAACAGAACTCACTCCAGGTTTTGTGGGTGCATCAAGCTGCTGCTATTACTGTTTGAGGGCAGAGTATGTGCAGCCTAAGAAATAGGACTGGCCATGTTTACAGCCCTAGCCTATCATTATACAGTGGGCGGTGGTGGTTCAGTGGTTTAGGCTCTGAGCTTCTAATCGAAAGCTTACAAGCATCCAAAACTTTACTGTTACTTAACAAAACTAAACAAGGCCATATTGTTAAGACTTTTTCATACTGGATACTGGAACAGTATACTTTACTTCCATGTTGTAGATTATATTGTATTATATTCATATAGAGTACATACATTTGGCCACTGCTAGTCAAATCATATGTTGACTTTCTACAGAAAAATTAGAATAAATATGCGAGATAAACGTAAATAGGACAAATCTGCATATTCACAAGTCAATTCTGAGAAAGTTTCATTTCATGGTCCGGACCGGTTTAATTCAAATTAATTAGAACTGCAGGTTAGAAAAAGTTGGGAGAGAAAAGGCAGATTCAAAATATGCAGTGTTTCTTACATTAACTTTGACTTTTATTTCACTGCAAACAGTATGAACCTTGGATAGTTCACGTTTTGTCTGCTTAAATTAATTTGTTAATAAATTCTCATTCACTGGATTTCAGGCCTGCATATTAAAAACAAGGTTAAAGATTTGTTTTGCTGGCATTTTATATAGAAAAATAACCATTTTGAATTGTTGTTCTTCTAAAAGAAAGGAATGTGTTCATTTGATTATATATGATATATAATATCAAATATGGGTAATTTCTTTTGATCTTCTTGTAATTATTGAGCTCTGCTATGTCAATCGCATCTAACATGTTAATAATACACTGCTCACAAAAATGAGGGGACATTTCAAAATGAATATGAAGTGATTAAAACAACAAGCATTCGATTTTAGTTAATTACACAAGATCATCAGAAAAGAAAATGAAGAGTCAAAAAAGTGTTACACAAATTAGATGATAAGAATTATGTTGAACAGAAACATGTCAAACTGGATGAAAGTGCCACACATTGTTCAGTAGGGTGTATGGTCACCCAAGAGTGCCAGAGCATACTGACAGTGATGGGGTATGGACAGGATCAGATTATCCTGCAGTTCTTTTGGCATCCTTTTCGTATTCATTTTGAAATATCCCCTCATTTTTATGAGCAGTGTATAAAGCGTACACTTATGGATTTTTCAAACAGCAAGCAGTAAAATGGGATGTACTAATGTCCGTATGGCTCTCAATATGGCACATCAGTTAGTAAGTTTCTGCTTTCAACAAGCCTGTTCATCAACTTCCTTTCAGAAGAACAAAAGCATTTGTGGCAGGAAATGTCCTCATACTAATTCCATGTTTTGCATGTAATCCTTTGGGTGTCCACAGTATTTTACCTATACACTGTGTGCATTCAAGTTTTTCCTTCATGCAGAAGAAAATGAAAAACTCTTTGATAAGCAATTAATTTTGAGATCTGACATTATGTTTAATTTACCTGCATTGAACATTAACTTGCTGCTTTTGGTAGAATGATCCTAACCATAAGCCTCCAACTAAAACTATACTGCCGGAATGAAGCTGTTAAAGCTTCTGTATTAAATTGGTAACTATTGTTATTAGTTGGCTTTGAACTTCAAACAGGTATCAGGCACGGCCCATTATTGGCTGGAATGAAAACCTGGAGCCAAACCGGATCTTTGCCAATGCTGAGCTTGAGCACATAATCTGGGACAAAATCCCATACGGGTATAAAGGCAGAAACCTCCTACAGTTTGGTAGCACTGACCAGCCCACCTACAACCCATTAAGCTAAACGGCAACCACATCAACTAAATCGTCCAACCCAAAGTGGCTGTGATTTATCTGTTTCAGTGTTTCACTGTTCCTTATAACAAACATGGGCAACATTAAACAGAGGGTAAGGGAAGCACGCAGACGCAGATGGACACATACAGCAAAACTGACCAGCACTGTTTTCACACACACACACACACACACACACACACACACACACACACACACACACACACACACACACACACACACACA
>JAUZST010088752.1:0-19701 GCA_034779995.1 Parotocinclus haroldoi
GAGAGAGAGAGAGAGAGAGAGAGAGAGAGAGATAGCTCAGATATATCATTGTGACAATGGTATATTGACCATAATGCAGGACTGTATTGTATTGTATATGAATTGCAATTTTATCTCAGTTGTCTGAATCAAAATATGTCTGTTTATATATAAAGTGGGTGTGCCTGCATAGTGTAAATACACATTAACCCATAATCAGCTTGTGCTTTGATCAAGAATAGGGCCACAATGTGTGGACAAAAACTTATTCAGACCCTGTTTTTAAAGTTTGTTTGCCCAGTGGAGTCAGCCAGTGCTTGTTTTTGCCATCTGCAGACAGTACCAAGCCTGATGGGATGCGTGTGGTGGGCGATGTACACTACTCGTCAGTGAAGGAGCGGGCTGGTTACATTACTCCAGTCCCAGGAGGTGTGGGACCGATGACTGTAGCTATGCTGATGGAGGTAAGATGCCAAGAAAGAAAACCATGAATTTGCATAAATGTTTTTGATATTGTTAAGAATAAAATTTAGTATTATGATGGGTGTTAAGCCACTTGTTGGCCTTCCAGATCCAATTCCTCAAAACAAAGCAGGTTATTTGCTTAATTAAGGATAAAATCATGATACTAATGATCGGTCTGGATATTTTTTTAATGGATGGTTTTTTCCTCTCGTTTTTGCTGGATAGTGGTGGAGTTGAGGTCTGACCTTCATTGCAAGGCTCTTTCTCTCTTTTACACACACACACATACATCCTTGAACCAAAATATAAACACACATGATGGAGTATGAACATAAATGAACATGCCAAGAGGAAATACTACATATAGAATCACTAATTTTAAGAACAGCCAAAGCTTTTAAAAATTTAAACAATTGTTTAAATCCAGCTCGGTGCTACCAGTATGAAGTCGCAGCGGCCACATGACCAACGCTAGCACAGACTTTTCAATTTCACATCTCTTTTTGGCCAATTTCATTCAAATAAATTCAATAAATGCATGTAAACAAGATCAAAGTATAAAATACGCCATATTTAAGTCAGTAACAATACACATACAGACAGACTGGTCTTAAAAGACAGATTTTTTGTGTCATTATAATTTGTTTTGATTGATCACAGTTGTTAAAGCGAACGAGTGTGAATCTGATTTTTTAATCCGTCATTGAAAGCCACTTACCTGTAATTAATAGAGATATGTAGACCATTTCAGAGGATTCGTACACTTGCCCACTTGTTTTCACCAGAATACAGTTAAGAGTGCTAAGCAGTTCCTGAAGACATACAGGCCTGGGAAGTGGAACATATCCTACACAAACATCACACCACAGGCTCCTCAGCCGAGGTACACGAATGCATAATGTAAATTACTAGCAAACTCCTAGTAAATGCATTTTTTTTCTGGTTAAACAGAAATGTGTTAAAAAGGGGTTTTAGGACAAAACTCAAGATATATGCTGTAACATGGATCTGAGACTTTTATCACAGTGATATCCAAATCTCTCGGGGTTGCCCACGGAAGCCTATTGGTCACCTTGCCAAAGAAATAGGCCTCCTCTCCTTGGATGTTGAGCCATATGGAAGAGGCAGGGCAAAGGTGAGCCTGGATGTCCTAAAACGTCTTAACAAACAGCCTGAAGGAAAATACGTTCTGGTCACTGGGTAAGAAGGAGAATTCTTCATAAGTCATGAACATGCACATCATCAGAACCTTCTTTAAGATACCATTTGTTCTGGTGCTGCTGGTTTAACCCAAACTGCATTTCTGTAACTGTTCATGCTCTGTGTTGTGATCAGACTTACTCCTTCTTTCCCGGGCGAGGGTCAGAGTACCATTACACTCGGCTTGGCCCAGGCTTTAGGAGCACACTTGAAGGTCAACACTTTTGCTTGTGTAGACCAGCCTTTTCCAAGACACAGCTTAACCTTCAGAGGTGAGGATCTCCATTCATTCCAGGGCCATTTTTAGCCAATATGAAAATGTAACTTTTGACATGTGTTTTGTGGAATATATTACTCACAGAATTCAAAATAAATAACAAACAGCAACAAACGTGTGACCATTTTACAAATGAAGTTAATAAACAATAAGGAATGGATATGCATTTATATTGGAGGTAGTTATTAAAAAAGTATGTATGTTTTATGTAATTGTATCATATGTTGTGTTTTTTGCATTGGTTATTTTTACTTTGCTTAATTAAAAGCCTAATCAGGAACTGGGGCTGTAAATTAGCTTAAGCTATATGCCCCATATACATTAAATCTGTTCCATGTTATGTAACAATGTATTTCTGTGTTGTCCCTTTTAAAAAAAAACTTAAAGCTGGGCCAGACTATACATAGTTATGCCACTGAGGGTTCTTATGGTCTGATAATAACTGAGGAAGGAACCAAAAAGTTGCTACACAAGGCACTCTAAGAACAACAAAGGGGGCTTGATTATTTCTTCTCATGTTTGAGTTCCTCTGAGAAAGCAGTGTACATAACTCTTTAAGCAGTCAATATACTGTATGTTTTTGGATTGACACATATTGTATCTAAACAGGTGGTGCCATTGGAGGTGGATATTCCCAGATACCCCTGGAGGAGGTACGGTGCATTATTTTTGTGTCCCATTATAAAGCGTGGATTCACGAATCTTCATTATACAGTTCTACTTCATTTTCCAGGTCAGTCTTCAGCCTTTAGGAGACACCGAAGCTGTTATGACAGCCAGTAGCCTGATAATAGACACCATCAGAGCATACTGTCACTACCAGCCCACTCTAACCGACCAGGTAAAACCAACCAGTTGTACTTATGTGTTATAACTATGCATATTTACATTTGAATGCCCATTGAATGTCTTGTAGGCTCTGTTTGATCTGGTTGTGCCAGTCAGAGATGGTCGACGAGTCTTCTCAGCTTCACAGCTCAGGAGGCTGCAGGTATGACTGCATTGTTAAATTGGAAAATATGTGCACACCTGGTCTGGGAGGTGCAACTACCTGTAATAAGGACACTCAAGTGATTTTGTCCTTTCAAACACGATATGTAAATGTGTCATTTACACCTAAAGTCTAAACTATTCTATCACTTCCTCCAGGAAATACACAACAACATGGTTCTTTAGTTACAAGTACACATTAACGATCACATGGAAAATTAGACTGTGTACAAAATTGAAATGCAATGCTGCGTTTATCAGAACCTGTTCTAATCACACTGACCAATCAAAGTTTTAGCGGAGCACAAGAGCTTATAGGACAAGCAACAGGCCGACTCTAAAACATGGATATTATAGAAAATATCTGGTGGAATAAAGCTGAAAGGCTGGAAAATAATGGTGATAAAGCTCACCAAGATCACTAAAACACAAACTAGGGCTTCCTGCACTCATCTTCACTTGTGTGTTTGTTTTCTTAAGTTGATATTGTGAAAAAGACACTGGGAAATCTGTGACTAATTAAGAAAAGGGAAATTACAGCAGGCAAAAGCGGACAGGGAGTTTTCAGAGAGTTTAAAGCAAAAAAAAAAAAAAACTAACTCACTCGGTTACAGTATCCGTTTTTTTTCAGCGTGCAGTGTTGCAAAGATGCAGTTCACATAGTTCCTCAGGTCATAGAAATGAATTCTCACATAGAAACAAATATGTGACCATCCCATGATCCATGTATGGTAAACACTGATCAAAAGCACAGCTAGATGAGGTTGGGACTCAAACCCAGGACTGTGATATTGCTTATTACATGGTCTGGTCAGCTTACACTTACAGCCTTATTAATTTTCCAAATCAAATAAACCAATGTTTCTGCAGGGAGTAAACCTAAACAGTTAGCAATTATTTTTCTGTACATAAGTATGCACATTTTGTTTACTTTCTTTCATTGTTTTGTTTATTAGATCTGACATTATGTCTGAAATATATGTAATGTGTGCAGAGATTAGATATTGAGAAATCTGACCCCTTGATCCTGACCGCGGACGAGATAAGACGCTTTGTCCAGTTAGACATTAACACAGACACCATGGTGGTAAGTGTCAATACCGGCGTCATATCTTTGCAATGCCATACCATGTCCTACTTTTAAAACTACAGAACAGTGTTGTAGTCAGGACCCAGCCCAGGACACATACAGTCCAAGCCAAGACCAAGACTTTTAGTAATTGAATCCAAGTCAAGTCCAAGACCAAGATGAGACCATCCAGATTAGGATTTTTTTCATCATGCAAGAAATTTAGTTCGTAATTCACTTTAAATTCATTATAATCATATATCATATCAAACATCATACACTGTTCACAAAAATTAGGGCATATTTCAAAATGAATATGAATTGATTCAAAGAAGAAACGTTTGGGTTTTTTTTATTAAACAAGAAAATGAAAGTTAATCAAAATCAAAGACATTGTTCAGTTATGCAAATGAGTTCCAAACTCAATTATGGTGATTGCATAGCAAGAGACATAAACAGAAACATGTTAGACTACATGAGAGGGTTTATGGTTACTCAAGAGTGCCAAAACACACTGACAGTGATGGGGCATGGACAGGGTCAGATTATTCAGCAGTTCTTGTGAGATCCTCTTTACATTAATTTTGAAAAATCCCCTAATGTTTGTGAGTGGTATAGATGCTATAAAATATGACATTAAATAATATATAGCCTTAAATGATTATTAATTATTGTTATATTACAGTCTTAGTCAAAACTAGTCAAACTTCTTCTCTTAAACTTAATCAGAATCACTACATAAATGTGAAAATAATAATAATAATAATAATAATAATAATAATAATAATAATAATAATACTTTCACATTTTGCAAACGTGGTAAAGTAAAGTGAGCTGGCAAAAGTAAACACTTGCAATCCTAAATGCAGACTCTTCAATCAGAGAGCATATTTTACTTAAGCATGTAGCAAAAGGACTACTTTATTCTGCATTTTTGCATCTGATGGATTGTTCATATACAATATTTATTATCAATAGAAAAAAGTTCTGTTTATATTTAATGGTACCTCAGACAGACGTACTGGTCTCAAGGACAATTTTTGAGTCCACAACACAGGCTATGTGTTCTGAATGTTGTCTGGACACAGTTTTTTTTAATGTATGTAGTACTGTAGATTATTAAATCTATTAAATAGCCAAGATACTGCAGTATTTTTCATACACTGATCCAGATTGAACGCCATATATTGATTTTCATTTGTTTTTAAACAAATTAACATGGGTAAAATCTTATTTCATTGTGAAGCTCTGAGCAGTTCAGTGACCTGCGAAGCTCCTTATTATCTCAAACTCAATCCTGTGCATCTCTATCTCTCTCACTCAAGACCCTTAAAAAATGGCAATGGCAAGAAAACCTCTAAGATTCATAAGAAAGAATCCTGGAAAGCTATTTTTCAATAGATGCTGTTTATAAACTGACTTACATATTTTTGTGTGCGAACTGTAACCGTTCAAACATTCACTTATAGCACACATATATCAGTTGTGTCCCTTATTACTCTATAACTCACAATTTTTTTTTTCAGGACCGGAGGACTATGGAGACTGAGATCATGGCCATTGTTTCTCTGAGCAGCAGTGCAGAAGATCTAGAGTGCAGACTCTCTAAGATGGTGGTAGCTGAGAGCAAATCTGGAGAACCTGTGACAACAGAGGATTTGGTCTGTCTCAATGTAACCCTATATTTAAAAAAAACATGATTGTATCTATTAATATATATTTCCTTTTGGTTGACTTATGCAATGTTTCAGTATCTCACAAAAATGAGTACACCCCTAACATTTTTAGATTATTTTATTCTTATCGTGGGACAACACTAAAAATATGGCACTTACATACATACAATGTGGGTCTGGGGTAGCCTAGCGGTTAAGGCACTGGACTCTGGCCTGATGGTCCTGGGTTCAAATCCCACCTCTACCAAGCTGCCGCAGTTGGATCCTTAAGGTCCTTAACCCGGAATTGTAAGACTGTATGTCGCTCTGGATAAGGGCGTCTGCTAAATTTCCTTTATATAGTCTGTCTACACTTTGTATAACAGTGTAAATTTGCTGTGCCCCCATAATATCTCTACACATAGCCATTAATGCCTAGTTATAGTTATCTAGTTATAATTAGTACACCCCTCGGTGAATATGGCCAAATTGTGCCCAATTACCCATTTTCCGTCCCCGGTATCATGTGACCCATTAGTGTTATAAGGTCTCGGGTGTGAATAGGGAGCAGATGTGTTAAATTTGGTGTTATCGCTCTCACACTGTCTCATAGTCACTGGAAGCTCAACATAGCACCTCATGGTAAAGAACTCTCTGAAGACCTAAAAAAAAAGAATTGTTGCTCTATGTATAGATATTCTCAGCTGTAAGAAGATTATCAGCACCCTTAAAGTGAGCTGCAGCACAGTGGATAAAAGCATACAGGACAGGTTCCACTCAGAACAGCCTTCACCATGGTCCATCAAAGAAGTGTAGAAGTGTGACTGGTCTGCATGTCTGTCATCCCAGAAGAAAGACTCTTCTAAAGATGATACACACGAAAGCCTGAAAAGTCTTAATCACTGCTGAAGACAAGCAGACTGTGGTCATGTCTGCCTAAATTGTACAATAAAATAGAATCCATTATTCTACACAGGTTACTTGTAATATTTAATGTAATATGTAATGCATGTGATTAAGGTGACATTATTCATAGCGTGTGAGCTAACATCCTGGTACTTTTCCATCCCACCCAGAATGTGAACCAAGCCCTAGCCCTGTTGATGAGCAACACCCTAAAGCCTTGCCTCATGCAATCTTTGGAGGTATGATTCCAGTTAACTTCTTGAGGTTATGCCATGCATATTGAGATTTAATGTTCACATTTGAATGATACCTTATGTATTCTATGCAAAACATTGGCAAAAGCCATTGTTATGTAACAGGGGTTTAGGAAACCTAATCCACAAATGGCTGAAGAGACTGCAGGTTTCATTCTAAGCCAGCCAGTGCCTCTGGATGAACTGAGCTTATTTTAGATTATATAGTGTCTCTGTTTCATGTTTTTTCCTCACTTTCTCTCACTGACTGTGTCCTAGGGGACTCCAGTGTTCCTTCATACCAGTCCATTAGCTGATGTCAGCCCGGGTTGTGTGTCGGTTGTGACAGACAAAATGGCTCTGAAATTGGTTGGCCCTCAGGGGGTTGTAGGTGAGACCTGCTGTTACTTCAGTCCATTTCATTTTGGAGTGCACATAAATTAGTAGTTTAATGTCAATAGTACGGTTTGTGAATTCATGCATTATTTGACTCAAATGTACGTACAACACCCAAATAAGAGAAAGATGGAACAATATGAAATTTAGTCTCATTCTTCCTACACACGTCACATATTCCTACACAAGGTGTGCCACTGTACAAGCTTGTTGTTGTCACATTTTTTTTCTTTTGAAATTCTCCACATATGATAGTGCATGGTCTGCATAATACAGTGTCCATTTCTTCTAAAAAATATCTGTAATCCACTGGGCAATGGTCCATCCCAGATGCCTCAGAGCACAGAGAAGTGAGCAGAGCTTCTGGACATGGTTAACATAAGCTTCTTTTTTATACAGTAAAGGTTTAAGTGGTATTTATGAATGTAAATTTGTATTGAAGAGCTTGATAAAGTAATCCTTTACCCATGTGGTTCTATCAGCTATTGATGAATGGCGGTTCTTGATGCAGTGCCGTCTGAGGGAGCGGAGATAGATCACCCCTCTGCAGTTTAGCCTTGCGGCCTTTATGTACTGAAATTCTTCAAATTTTCTTGAATCATTTAATTATATTATGCACTGCAATGTAAACGAAGACATATGTAAATCCATTCCAATCATTCTCTAAGGAAAATTGTTTATAAACATTTTAATTACTTTCTGATGCAGTTGTTGACAAACTGGAGAGCCTCTGCCCATCATTACTCCTGAATGCCTTTTGTGGATGCAAATTTTGCAAACATGGTTAAAATCAGCTGCTGACATTACTTGTTTGAAATCACATCATCTTCATTTTTTAAAAATTCATTACTAGTCCTCAATTGCCCCATTGCAACTTTTTGGAATGTGTTGCAGGTCTGATATGCAGGAATGGATGTTAAATAGCAAATGAAATTAACTTCACCAGCGAAAAAAAAGATGAAATATCTCATGTTCATACTGTCTGAAATGAAATAAAAGTGAAAGTAAATGTAAGACATTTCACTTGACACACCTATGAATCGGAAGGCTGATAGTTTACTCAATACTCTCAACCTTCAGCTTTTTTTTTTAATGCGAAACCAAAGGTTGTGAGCGTATATAAAATGGTAATTATTAGTTCTGAAATAATTGTTCTGAGCTCCTTCTTAGAAGGTTGCAAGTTCAAACCCCACCTACACCAATAGGCTGTAAATGTTATACATATAAATGCATGTACGGGCTGCATTCCAAATGTAGCACTACTAAAATGATCCTCCCCCTCCACAACAGTATCTGAGATGTCTTACGACAGGATGGAGAAGTTCTTCAACATCATGTGCCGTTTCTCTGGTCTGCAGCCAAGTGTGCTGGTGTTAGTTTTCACTGTACAAGCTCTAAAGATGTATGGAGGTGGCCCACGGGTGAGTTCAACTCCCAGCCTGGACAGAGTAAAACCTGATAATGTTTAGTTAACCAAAGCTTTTAAAGCTTTTGGAGAGTAATCCTAGATTGTTTAAAGAGTGTAATGAAGTGGCTTAGCCATCCCACACATTTACTCAGAGCCAATGTAGATTGATGTTTCTATGGGTGGAGACGTGCAGAAGGCTCCCATTACAGTGAGTGTGTATGAGGAATGGAATAAATGGTGTGTGTGTCATTCTTGTTTTTAGGTCTCAGTCGGCTCTCAGTTGCACAAACAGGATTCTTCAAAGGTAAATCTGGTTTCATGTCAATATGACGCAAAATTTTACTTCACAGGTTTGTGATTGGAACGGCATTCTAATATGTGAACCCACCGCCACAGAGACCCTGGTGCTGGCGGTACCTTCCAGCTGGGTCAGACCGGTCCAGTGATCAACCCCCGGCACTGATAATGCAAGCTCTACCCAGCCTTACGATAGAATGGTGTCCCATCAAGAGTCCCCATGGCTGGGGCAGATAAAGCATGAGAGAGTTCACTTTCTTTATATATAAGAGATTAACCAAAACCTTTTCAAAAAAGGGCAGCAAAAGAAAGTTGATACAATTGATAGATTCTACATTGTACCTTTGTATCAGTAACTAAATGCAAATGATGTGCAGACCCCAAACAGAGGGAAAGTCTGTGTAAAAAAATATTTTAGATTTTCATGATGTCCAATTTTATTGTCATGTAGAACTTAAAGCTGCTGGAGAAAGGCTGTGTTTATTTAAAGAGACGGGTGGAGAAAGCCATGACGTATGGTCTACCAGTAATAGTAGCCGTCAACACTTTCAGGTAATTATGTCTTGGTACATAGTATTTTTTAATGTCCATTTTGCTTCTTTTTTTTTTTTTTTTAGAAAGAGGTGCCCTACAATTGTTTTGTATTTTTGTAACATCACAATCTTCCTTAAGAAGAATCTTCTTAGTCATAGTTTAGTCATAGTTTTGTCAAAGTATGTCATATACCTGCTCAAGATCCCAATCCACAAAAATTATCCAAGTTTATCACTCACATACAAAGGCAGTCTAGACAGAAATAGAGAATTATATACAGTATGTAAATGATACATTCTGGAAATTGTCATTCCTTCTCAATTCTACAGATTTTGTTGTGTAGCGGCTTCGTGCTAAAACAAAACAAAAAAATCATGTTGTCCCCATCAGTCTGAGAAATGAGACTGTGAGAAAGGTGAGAAAGTGATATAAAGAGATTAAATTTTTTTGCAAATGTATTAAAAATGGAATAACAAATGTTTCGCATTGACAAACATTCAGACTCTTTGCTGTAATATTTGAATTTCTCTACACCTTAACTGGAGTTCACCTGTGTTAAATTTAGTTGATTTGACATGATAGGGAGAGAGACACACCAGCTTAACAGAGCACAAACCAAGTCGTGAGAAGGAAACAGATCTGGAGGAGGCTATACAAAGATTCTGCTGCACTGAATGTTCAGCAGTTCTGTCTGGCGTCTGAAAGGGCTAACCCGTTGGTTGTTAATATTGAGACTTAAGATGTCATTAAACACAGATGACTGAATTCTGACTTTAGAAATATTTCTGTAACTGCAGCATTAGACAACTATGTGCAAACTGATTATAAAATCACACCCATTGTACATGCTAAAAGAGGAGAAAAAGAACGTGTGCGTGCGTGCGTGCGTGTGTGTGTGTGTGAATAAGTGGATGAATTGAGCATTTGCGATGCATTTCTGCTCTTGTCTGCCTGCAGTTGTGACACTGAAGCTGAAGTGGAGCTCGTCTGTAAGCAGGCGAGACAGGCTGGCGCTTTCGAGGCTGTGCAGTGCACTAGCTGGTCAAATGGGGGCGCTGGAGCACTAAATCTGGCGCAGAGTGTCCGGAGAGCTGCTGAGATCCCCAGCACATTCCACTTTCTCTACGACCTACAGGTGAAGAATAAAACAAGCTAGAAAGACTGTTTAAAACATATCATGATTGTTTCCTCATTATTATTATTATTATTATTATTATTATTATTATTATTATTATTATTGTTATTATTAGTATTATTATTTAATTTATAAAGCGCCTTTCTCAAACCCATGGACATTATGATGTGTAGAGTTTTACAAATATTGCATCTGAAGCAATCTGAACTCCAAAATGTAACTTTTTTATGAAGTGTCAATTTTTCTTAAAAATCCACAAAGCCACTGTTAAATGCAATTAAAACAAAACAATACAATAGACATGCATGAATTAGTGAAAATATTTTTTAAAGCAATGGATATAAATTTAAAACTTAAACAAAATAATATACTGTGAATAAACTTGTACTAAAAACACAACAACTGCATCCTGACACTAACTGCATAAAATAAAAATGTAACAAATGAATAATAAATCCTATTATTATTTCTTCAAATAATGCTCTTTTTATTCAGCATAAAAAATACACTGGTTTATTTTTTTATTTATTCTTTATGACAAAAATGTTTGTACTGCATATTCATAAAAATAATTGTAATAAAATATTGAAATAACATATAATAACTATTTATTTATTTAAATTAATGTGTTACCTAAAATAATATATTGACCTGTACTAAGGAACATGTGTAATGTATTCTAAAACATTAAAGAAAAAAAACTCCTAAAAGAAACTGAACTAAGAGTTCACACTAATCACACTAAAAATCAACTAAAAGGTAAATATATAATAAAATATAAGGTGGAAATGTTATGTTTAATAAATGTAAATTATTTACTGATGGGTGACTTCCACTAAAATTCTAATTATTTTTGTTTGTTTTTAAATTTCAATTAATTTTGTGTAATTAACAAAACAAAATAAGTAAAATAACACTGATTCTCACGTTGGACCAGTTTTGTTTTATTCCTTAATTAAAATCAAAATTAAACATAAATTACCCAACGCCCTCTGGGAATGTGAGTCCATTAGCACCTATATGTGGAGCTGTTTCATTATCAGTGCTTATTTACACCATGTAATACTCCTTAAATCTTGCGTCATTTAATTATACTCAAACACAAACCCTGATCAGAATCAACAGATATAGTGTTTAATCTCTAGATTCAGTGTTATTATTAAAAGTTAATAAATTCAAACATGGACTTTAACTGAGTTGTGGTAATTTTATAGATGCCTGTCACCGATAAGATTACAAAAGTAGCTCAGAAGATGTTTGGGGCTAAAGATGTGACACTTTCACCTAAAGCAGAGGAGAAGCTTAAGCTTTACATAAAGCAGGTGAGTCTTGACTGTTCCGTTGTGTGTTGTCCATAAATAAGCTAAGCGATTAAGGAATTTACTCAAATGTTTAAAACTCACTACCTTGATCATGGAACCATGTGCTGTTATCCAGAGATCAGACATTTTTAAATGCATCTTCATTAAATGCTTATTTATGTTTTTTGAAATCTCTTGTTATAAAACTGTATTGTTTTCTAAAGGGCTTTGGAAGTTTGCCTGTGTGCATAAGCGAGACCAGTTTATGCCTGAGTGATGATTCAGAAGTGAAGCTGGAACCCGCAGATTTTACGTTGCCAATTGCAGATATCCAGGCCTACATTGGAGCAGGATTTCTCTGCCTGGTGCCCGACACGGTAAGCCTTTAACCACTGGCGTACTCAGCACGTGATAGAGCAGCCTGTAGGCCATCACTATCATTTCTGTATCACCTATGGCTCAGAGGTATGAGTCAGAGGCTGGAAATAGCACTTCCTGAGGACTTGGGTTTGAACCTCACTGAGGATACGAGATATTATGGTCACTCTATACTGGACTAAATGGTGCAGTAGTAAAGTAAATTAGTACTATAATGTGTAGTTTTTTAGGTTAATTTATTTATTTTAATATGGTCATATATACTATATTTTTATATTCTTTATTTTATTATGCTCTTCTCTAAAATAATTCTATATATTAAATCCATCCATCCATTATCTTCCGCTTAATCCACATGGGGTCACGGCCCAGCCAGTGCCCACCCAGCAACTCTGGGCACAAGGGCATGAACAACCCTAGACAGGGCACCAATCCATTGTAGGGAACACACACAGTCACACATTAAGGGACACAAATTAACCTAAGACACATGAACACTTTGGACTGTGGGAAGAAACCGGAGTACCCAGAGTAAACCCACACAGATGCACAGAAAGGACCCAGGCCGCTTCATCCTGGGTTCGAACCTGGGACCTTCTTGCTGTGAGGCAGCAGAGCTACCCACCGAGTTACCGTGCTGCTCCTGTATTATTATATTTTTTCAATTTAGATTTTTATGTATTCTCTGTTTATTTGGACTGTTACCATACACTTATTGATTAAATAATTTGGTTTAATTTTTAAACATGATATATCATTTAAGCCGCGTAAGGAGGTTTGGTAATTTTGTGAGTCTTGGCGCTCCCAAAATTTCTTCCTTTCCTTTCATCTTAAACAATTTTCCCTTGTCAGTATCACCTTTGTCTTTTGTAAAGCTGATTCTGTGGCCACTTTACACTTTAATAGTACCGGGTTGGACCCCTTTTGCTTTCAGGGCTGCCTTAATTCTTTGCGACATAGATTCAACAAAGCACTGCAAACAATTCTAGATTTTGGTTCAAATTGTTATGGTTGCTGTAAATTTGTCGACTGCACATGCATGACGCGAGTCCCAATTTTCACCACATTCCAAAGCAGCCATGTTGGTTTTAGATCTGGTGACTGTGGAGGTCGTTTGAGTACAGTGAGCCCATTGTCATGTTCAAGAAACCAGTTTGAGGTGATTTGAACTTTGAGACATGGTGCCACCCGAAGATGGTACACTGTGCTTATAAAGGGATGCACATAGTCAGCAATGATACTTAGGTAGGCTGTGAGGCGATGCCCAGTCAGTATTGAGGGGTCCAAACTGTGCCAAGAAAAGATCCATGCTTTCATGTTACTTACACTGATTTCTGACCCAAGCATCTAAATGTTGCAGCACAAATTGAAACCCATCAGAGCACACAACATTTTCCCGAGCTTCAGTTCACTTTTGGTGAAGTTGTTGTATTACCTGTTTTTAGCTGACAGGTACACCTGGTGCAATATTTTACTGTTGTAGTCTATCTGTTTCAAGGTGTGATGTGTTATTCATTTAGAGATGCTCTCCTGCATGCCTCGGTTGTTATTCAAGTTACTTTTGTTACAAAGTTTCTGCTCAAACCAGTCTGGCCATGACTTCTGGCATCCACAAGGCATTTTCACACAGATAACTGTGCTTATGGATATGTTCTCTCTTTTGGACCTTTTTCAACAAACCCCCCCAAATGCGGAGTGAGTCATTCTGCATACACATGGCAACAATTAGCTAGAAAGTAATTGCCCTTACTCCATTTGAAATGGTATGAAATCACCATTATTGAAAATGAATCAAGATTCCAAGTCCTCGAGTCCACAGGTATCAGCGCTAGTGAAAATAATCAGCTCACCTTTTAAAGGCAATAAGTTAACACGCTGTCAGGAGACAGAGGGTCGGCTGCGATGAGTCACAGCTCTGATGAGGCTGAAAGAAACCTCACACTGGTCACGCGTGGAATAGATATTTTTATCTGCGCGTGTTGCTAGGTTGCGAGTCTTGGTGAGTGAACGAGAATCTCAGTGAGAATCAGGATCGATCCAAGTGACCTTAGCGCAGCAAGAGGCTTTTATTCATGTCTCTTTTGTGCACAAACTCTTTATTTCTACTCCTTCAAGAGATTTAAAGGCTAAACATGGCCGAGACACAAAACAAACCTGCTATATAGCTATATATGCTATAGAAGCTATTTTTACGTTATTAAAATTTTTAATATCCATACTATACATTATTAGTATATTTACATTTGTTCAGTAGCAGCACCTGGTAGCTTCATTGTGATGCCAAGTTGACAGTGAAGAAGCTTGATCAGAAATGGTCTTTTTGGAATGGAAGCAGACAGGAAACCACATTTTCAGGAGGGGAACTGTTATGAGGCTTACCTCAGACACCCGGTGCACTCGTGGCTCACTCCAGGAGCCGGTGTATAGCGTCCGGTGACGCCATTTATATCCAGTGTTTAATTGACTACTTTATATCAAACACCTGGGGGGTCTACTATAAAATTATGACCCCAAGCATTGTTCGGTGCCATGTCGTCAGCAAACGTACAGTCCCACGCTCGCATCGCGATTGATTTAAAATATAGACGATGACATTCCGGGGCGTATAGAACCTAGGGATGTGGATGGGAAAACCCCTGAGGTATCTAAACCGTTAAGGACAGATTCAGCATCCCAAATCGCCACCTTCTCGTGCTTACTGCACGTCTGCCTTCTGCCATATCGGCGCACATTGTCATTGATTCAGCTGTGGGTGCAATTCCCATTCGGGACGCATCACAGCTGAGAGAATTTTACCCTTTTTCTGTTCTGTAATGTGGAGAGCCTTTTGCTCTGCCTTTTTAGTTATTTCCCCATTCTTATCCCACTAAGTGTTGAGGGGTCCTGCTACAATGCGGGCTCATTTTCAAGCTTCAACCCTCGCGCTTTCCGTCCAAGCGCTCTAAGGTGGCATATATGGTTTCTCTCCTTTCTGGAAGGGCCCTAGAATGGGCCACCGCTGTTTGGGAACAACCTTAGGGAGACTTTTCTCAACCCCCCCGGGAAGGAACCAGATGGGACCACGCCTGGTGGATTTCTCCCAAGGCGATCGCCCAGAACAGGGTCCCAGTGACACGCACCAATCATGTGACTGATTACGGTCTCTATTTGAAGGCCACCCTGGTGTGGAAGACGGGGTCCATCACCATACGGGCCAGTGTGGATTCGGGGTCAATTCGGTTGGATTCCAACTTCTGCAACCAAGGCTTGACCCGGCGCCTTGGGTTACCCCTGGAGCACATTTCAACCGCTATGTCAGCCTGTGGGGTTGACGGGCGGCGACTCCTAGGACCCTGTTACCCATTGGACCAGTCCCCTGACTCGTTCCTTGTAGCCCACTCCCCACACATGCAGGTTGTCGTGGGTCGCCCTTGGCTGCGGACCCACAACCCGTCCATCGACTGGGCCTCTGGATCCATCGGTGGATTGTCTCCCGCATGCCACTTGGCATGCCTACACACAGGGGGACACCTTCGCCCCGCCCCATGGGCGAGTTCCCAGGCCACGTGCCCCAGATCTCACTTCGGTGCTGCGACACGGCCGAGGTGATACAGTGATTATTGCTGTCAAGACTGGACAATGGGTGTCCCACCTGTGCTACCTGTTAGGTTAAAGATTTGATCCCTGAAGAGGTTTTTAACTACTTTTTCTTTAATAAAATCAACAAATATTTGAACAGGAATGTAGCAAAATTAAAACTGAATATGAAATCAAATGAGTTACACTCTGTTTTGAATTTTCATACATTGCTGACTGCAAGTAATTCTTTCTATAAAATAGACACACACTGAACTGCCACTTTTTTAGAGATGCTCAGCCAGTCGTGTGCTGGACTTTCTTTGGCCAAACTGCATCAGTTTGCCATGACATAGATTCCACTATGTGTTGAAACCGTTTTAAGGAATTTACCCATTCAGACAAGACAGATTTTTGCAACTGGACCAAATTTTATGATGCTGTCATGCTCTGTACAGCTCGTTCTACCTCCATAATATGCTCTTTAGGAATAAGATCTGTGGGCTGTGTATTCCTGGGAAGCAAGACTAACTCACTGTCATGTTTTTCGATCCAATCAATGACTGTATGACTCTTGTGGCATAGTGCATTGTCCTGCTGGATACCCTGCTGTCCAAACATTCACCATTCACCAACAGCATTACTCCTCCTCCAGCCCAGTTAGTTGAGACCTAACGGGAAGGTTTCATCTAATCCAGCTATGTTTTTGCACTGCTCATTGATCCCATTTTTCCCACTGGTGTCTTCTCTTAGATAGCAATGCCATTCACACTGGTCTCCTGCTGATAGAGACTTTCCATGTTAAGAAACGAAGCGTTCAGGTGCATTAGCTGAAGCAACAACATAATGGCATTGCATGAGCAAACATCATGATATTGTCAGATTTTAAAATACTAATAGCTGATGTCCATGCCTCGTTTGAAGTCATTCAGAACACTCTGTTTTCCCATTCTAATGTGAATTAACACTGAAACTGATCCACAGATCACTTCCTTGCCCATTTGATTCTATGTTGCACTTCCATGTGTTTAATTTCAATACTGGGAGGCTCCAAGCTGGTTTTGCTAAAGTGCTCACTCAAGTATAGACAGTAATTGTGGAAACTATCTAATGTATTTTTGAGGCTGACAGAAAGACTATAAAGCCTTATTTCATTAAATTTTTTAAATATGAATATTTCAGGTACTGTATTTGTCTTTTAGATTACATTTTTAGATTGATGATGATTGTGTGTGTTAAATGTGTCTTTCAATGGTCCTTCACCAATATTGACTAATTACTTTGTTAAATGCCTGCTGTTTCTGCTCTGCTGTACATACAGAATACATTTCTTGTACATATCCACTGAGCCAAATGTTTTTCCAGCAGAACATTGTCCTGAGCAATGCGGTTCCTCCAGTGCCTTATGTCCTTCTCACAGTGCATCCAGGTGCCATAACTTCTCCAGTTAAACGGAGTGCACCGTCAGCCTTCACATTCACCAGATCTCAATCCAGTATAGCACATTTGGATATGGTGGAATGGGAAAATTGCAATATCTGAAAATTTGCAGGAAATCTGCCAGTAAGGTCTAAGATCGGTTCTCAGAGAAAAAGGGGGTCCAATCCAGTTTTAACAAGGTGTGCTCAATGTAGGTACCTGAATAAAAGCCATTTTTGGTAGTTGAGGAAAATGGCATGATTTTCAAGGTTTACATTTTTTTTTTCAATTACATTTTTTAATTTCTGGTTTCTGTAAACAGACTCTAAACAGTTCCAGAGATCCAGATTGGCCTTGTTGGTTTATCAGTGACATATAGAGCGTCAAGCCAGTAATAGCACTGAAGGTAAGCTGAAATATGTTATAATGTATGAAGTTTATATATATATATATATATATATATATATAAAACAGTAGTAATAGCAATTATATTAATATTATAATAGTAATAGTAATAGTGGCAGTAGTAATAACAATATATTAAATAATTCTTAAAATTTATTACTGTTGTAAAATATTAAATACTAATAATGGTTTAATAATAATAGAAGTAGTGATAATAATAGTAATTATATTAATAATTAAAATAATAGTAATATCACTTGTAGTAATAATTTGTAATGAACATTTATGATATTTCATGCTAAAAAGTATTATTGATAGTATATTATGTTATAACAGGGGCAGTAGTAATAATTCATAATAGTAATTATATTATCAATTATAATAATGGCAATATCACTACTAGTATAAATCATTATTTTGATAATAAACAATATATTTTTATAATAAAAATATTCTTATTATAGTAAGAGTATATTATATAATATTATTGTTATTTAATATTATAACAATATAATTAAATCACATTATTTTTGATATTATAAAATATTTCTGGTTATAATGTTAATAATAAAAATAGCAATAGTACACTGCTCACAAAAAATTGTGGGGCTATTTAATAATGAAATAGTTTTGTGAGCAGTATACTACTAATTATGATAATAATGGTAATGTTAATAGTAGTAGTACTAGTAGTAGCACATAAATGAACAAAAATATAGATATTATTAGGTGCTCAGGTGGTCTAATACAATAGCCCACAACATTAGGGACCCAGGGAGTCCTGGCAAAGCCTTTAGTCCAATCAGGCTTTGCATGCAGTTGGCTGTGTCTTGGGTACGGGATGAAAGGCTAGCCAGGGGATCATCAATAGCCTAAATAATAGCCTAATCTAAAGTCTGCTTGTGCCTGTGTCCAATATGTGCCTAAGGCCCCATGACTCTGACCCGGAAAAGTGATGTTTCAACATTGAAAATATAGTACTGTTGTAATTAATTTAAGGAACATGGTTATTGTCTGTGGTGACTGCACATAAATAGTGTTGTTCATGTTATTTTTATTTTTATAATATAATATTTGAGCCAGTGAAATCTCTGCTGTTGGAGCTGCATATATTGCAGTTAACAGCTGGTGTATAAATATCTTCATGCAGATAAAGGTGAACTCTAAATACTTACCTAGAGGCTGAAGACCCACATGCTCTGATACAATAAGACTACGTTCACATTACCAGGCTGAAGTGACTCTGATTTTCTGCCTTAATGTGGCTCAGATCTGCTTTTTTCAGGGCTGTGTGGACGTGTCAAATCTGATCTTTTCAAATCAGATTTGAGTCACTTTCATATGTGAAGCTATATTGATCCATGAACACGCGACTTGAATGAGAATGGTCAGATTGGATTTCATGCGTCTTGGTGAAGAAGTTAGCGAAATTAATCCGTTTAAGCAAAGCTGGAAGGAAACAACTGAAATAGAGTTGTACAAACCTGATTCCAAAAAAGTTGGAACAAAGTACAAAATCTGTAGAATCTGTAGAAAGTCCGTAAATATAAATAGAATGTAATGATGTGGAAGCTTCAAAATTCCTTTTCTCTTTAAAACAGGAGACAAGTTGTTCAAGCTGAGAGATACATTTACAGTTTACATTTACGGCATTTAGCAGACACCCTTATTCAGAGCGACTTACAATTGATACAGTCTTAAAATCCAAGCAGTTGTGGGTTAAGGGTCTTGCTCAAGGGCAGCTTAACAGAGGTGGGATTTGAACCGTGGACCTTCTGGTCTAGAGTCCAGTACCTTAACCGCTACGCTACCACAGTCACAATGGGACTGTTGACCCATTTTTTTCAACTGTCTTAGGTCTTTTTTGTCGTATCTTCCGTTTTATGATATGCCAAATGTTTTCTATGGGTTAAAGGTCTGGACTGCAGGCTAGCCAGTTTAGTACCTGGACACTTCTTCTACGCAGCCATGACGCTGTAACTGGTGCAGTGGTTTGGCATTGTCATGCTGGAAAATGCACGGTCTTCCTTGAAAGAGACTTAATCTGGATGGAAGCATCTGTTCTTCTAGAACCTGGATATACCTTTCAGCATTGATTG